>JAHWFP010182889.1:28867-63193 GCA_023313725.1 Lithobius niger
AATAATAAAGGGCGGAACCAGAACAAAGTTTGGGGGGGGGGGGGGGCTTCGCCGATTGTTTTTTTCAGTTTTTTTAAAATTAATTTTTGTCTTAGTTTAGCTACATTTTTCCGGACAATTTCTGCAATTTTTGCGAGTTAACATGGAGGGGGCCACAGACCCTTCGGCTTCATTCTCCTCGGCGTCTTTCTTGGATCTGCCCTCGACAATAATTGAATCTCAATTTCTGCAATTTAAAACATAGAAATAGGACCTAAGCCTAGTTAAGGGCACTAACTTGCTAGAAGTAAAGGAAAGACAAAATTGAAAATTTAAGCCCACTTTCAGCGGAAATGGTCATGGTGCCAAGGTGCTAGGCCAGGCTTTAGTATTTGTTAGATTTCGGTCATGTGACGGTTATACTTTACTTCTCGTTTTACCTAATTGTGGGAAACACACATGTCGATAATCTGATACAGATCATTCTCAATGGGGTTTCTCTGCAGTTTGAAATAGTAAGGTAATAGTAGGGCTTACCTTCCTAACTTATATTGTTTAAGTCTCAGTCATATAGCTGGCTACAGACGTATTAGTTTTACCACCGAATTCCAAGTTCTTTTGACCGGGCGCAGAACGGACTTAACCAAATTCTTCCTAACCAAGATGGTCTTCCGTTCCTCTCCCTACTTTCGTCGTTTTAAAGCTTATTGAAGATTTGTCATCGGTTCGCTCATTTCCGTGACGGAAGAAACGTCCTCGTCACTTTCTCTTTCGACCTCCATGGCTAATAGTAACCGAATGATCTATGCGTTAATGTCCCTGTCAGTTAATGCAATCACTCCATACAAAATGCATACGTACACTACGCAGTGGCGTAACTACAATGAGGCAGAGGAGGCAACCGCCTCCGGGCCCACCGCCTTCGGGGGCCCCTCACTGGCCCCAATTTAAATTTTTTGGTAACCACAAAAGTTCAGAAAAAATTGTTGTGTAGTTTTTTTTTAAATTATTGCTATTGTTCCGTGAAAGTTGTGTCTTCTGTGGCAAAAACAACTGCTTTATTATTTTTTTTTGTGAAGGGGTGGAGGGAGGCCACCACTGTGCTCTCACCTTGTGTGGAATAAAACTGTAATTTTTTTTATGAAGGGTGGCCTCCACTGGGCCTCGTCTTCTGTGGCAAAAACTGCATTTTGTTTCTTGATGAAGGGGTAAGGGCCTCTACTGAGCCCTTGCTTTGTGTGGCAAAAACTGCATGTTTTTGCTTTGTTGCTGGCGGAGGAGCTTCCACAGGGCTCTCGCCTTGTGTGGCAGACTGCAATTTTTTACAATGAAGGGGGGGGGGCTCAACTCGGCTGCCGCCTCCGGGCCCCTATTTTGAAGTTACGCCACTGACACTACGTAACTTCAAGAAGAGCGGCTTCCGTGCAACACGCAGACGCAGCTGCTCGTTCATTCCTTCATTAGTCGTAATGACGCGAGAAACCGCATCTAGTAAACAGCGGCCTTCTATGGTTGAAACTCAAAATTTCGGCGTCGCATTTGGAGGACAAAAAAGACTTACCAAAATCTACGTTGCTTGCAAACTGAGAAGGGTTAATCTAGTAGGTTACAGCCAAAAGGTGTGAAACTTAGCACGAATAAATAAAAGAGTAACTGAGTATTACAAAAAATGAAATATTTAAAATAATACACTGAATTTCCTTTTTATCTTATTTATTTCTGCTGAGAGGCCACTAGGGCGAGAGGCCAGTCGGGAATTCCCGACCTAGCCAATCCGCCTCTGGTAGCCGAGGTTTTTATGGTTGCTAAAATCGTCACCTTAGTAAAAATAAAAACGTAGAGTACTGGTACATCTAAAACAACACTAAGCTAGTCGGCTTTACGCCTGTAAAATAATTCGAGAGTACAGGTAAATATTTACAAGTTGTTTTTGGGAAAATGGCGACTTGAATTGCGTGCGTCGGCGCTCAGTTTGAGCACTTTTTCAAACTGCTGTAGAGATTGAAGTACGTTGAAATTTAAAGTTCTGTTTTCACAGGAGGGCAGATAAGGTTCAGGTCTATTAAATGTTGAAAACCAGAGTCGTTTTAGTCAAATGCAAATTTTTGAAGGGAGTGGAAGAAATAGGCCTAGCGCTCGTCACGCTAAGAGAAAAAAAATAGTGTCCCCGAGTTTTTCGATAGTTGGTGCCGGTTCTCCTAACCAATCATCAGGATTTTAGGCCTCATGCCTTTACACGCCCCCACATGGGAGATTTCATTTGGGGCTCCTGTTGAACCCCAAATGAAAGCCTACAACAAATGATTAGTGCACACAGGTATGTCACAACAAAAGCTGCCAAGCCATGTAATACAATTTTGCAAAGAAACACCCTTGATTCATGCAATCAAACAACACAGAAAGTTCCAACTTCCATGGAGTTTGTCGTTTTGCCATTTACTTTCAAAATGTGCGAAAAAGATTTTGAGCTACTTGTTCCTAGCTCCGGATCTGTTAAAAGTTTAAAAGAACACTAATTTTACGTCAAAATAAAATTGCTAAGTGTTGTTCTCGTTTTTGTGATTTTGTCGCAAAATTAAATTAACGAAAAATTGAAAATGTTAAGAACACTAGTTTTTTTACAAAAATAAACGTTATTGGTGGTCCGCGCTGCCTGTGCAGGAATATCGTACACACCGTTTGAATATTTAAGCAAAATAAAAGGTACAGGTTATGTTTTTGTAATTGAAAACTATTAAATTATATAATTCCAACATTTAATGCTCTAACTCGTCCGCCGTTCACAGAATGCTGTTTTTATTATCTTGGAAAGCATCGAAAAAAACCACGAGGCGCACTCCTCAGGACCTAGCTTGCGTTAAGGATCGGAATAGAGGGTACTATGAGCGCATGTGTAACTATAAGCTCTATTTAAAGTTAACTATTACCATTGGACTGATTTAAGGTATATCAGACAACTTGTTTACACATGAGATTTAAACACAGAAGGGTTTTGAGGTAGACCCGATAACTTACACATGAAACACAATGCTGGGAGGTTTATGGCTTATACCCAACAACCATTTAAACAGGGCTATCCTTAATCTCCCAGGGGTAGACAGACAAATTTTTTTAAAGAAAAATGTTTCGTAAAAACTTTAAGAGGAGATAGCCAGGGACCACTAAACTCTCGTAGAATGTTCCTAATGAACATTTAAACGTGTCGTACAATCTCTGTAAATATCTTTCCACAAAGGAAGGCGTTGATAATGACAGGGAGAATAACATTGGCACTTAAAATTTAGGTGTAAAGTCCGAAACGGGAAAGCTGACAGTTTCTTTGAGTGATGTTGCCCGGACAACGTACCTCTTAACAATTAAAGAAAATTTATGAAAAAAAAATGCAGAGCAAATTTTAGCTCCACCACTGGTTTAGCTTTTAATAATAAAAACTCAACTGTTTCAAGTTAAACAAAATATCTACTCATGGTATCTGCATTTGTATGAGACTTTCCAGGTTTGTACTTGACCTCATAGTCATAGTCTTGAAGAGTAAGACTCCAACGCAACAATCTGGGATTTTTGCCAGATATTTGTTTCAGCCAGTGAAGGGGGTTGTGGTCTGATTCGATGAGAAACTTGGTGCCATAAATGTACGGACGAAGTTTCGCAACGGTGAATACCAAACAAGCACATTCCTTCTCGGTAGTTCCAAAATTTTCTTCCCTTGCTGTCAATTTGCGTGAAGCAAGAAGGCAGGAGTGTTCATCACCATCGAACACTTAGGACAAAATAACGCCCATACCACTTTCAGAACAGTCACACTGCAGAATGAAAGTTGACTGAAGTCGGAAGCTCTTAGGACAGGAAACGTCACTAAAGCTTGTTTCAAAGAGTCAAACGCTGTTTGTTTGGACTCATCTCACAAAACGGCATCGAGTGCTTCCTTTTTCAAGGAGTCAGTAAGACACGCACAGGTTTCAGAGTAGTGATTAATGTACCTTTGATAGTACCCTACCAAACCGAGAAATGAACGAACATCCTTCTTAGTTTGTGGCCTAGCGAATTTTTGCACAGCCAAAACTTTCACTTCAGAAGGAGTTCGAGATCCTCCACCAACTTCGTGACCAAGAAAGGTGGCTTTGCTGCAAGCAACCTGCGACTTTTTGGCATTAAGCGTAAGCCCGGCTTTCTTGACAGCAGTAAGAAAATTAAAGACATGATCGAGATGTTGATGCCACGTTTCGGCACCAACAGCAGTGTCATCTTGGAAAGGAGCAACATACTCTTCCATGCCCTTAGTGACACCATCCATCAGCTTCTGAAAGCAGAAGGGGGCATTCTTCATCCCCATGTTCATCATAAAGGGAACAAACTTCCCAATGGGAGTTGTAATAGTGGCAGCTAAAGAAGCTTGCGGCGTCAAACGCACTTGCCAAAATCCTTTGTTGAGGTCCAAAATGGAGATGTATTTCCATTTTACAGCTCGTTCAATACATTCCTCTATGTTGGGAATGGGGTAATCTTTTGTGATAGTATTATTGTTCAACTCGTAGTAGTCTGCTACCCGACGTGGGCTGGCATCTTCCTTCTGAACAATAATCATGGGGGAACCGTGCTGTGAGTCGGTTTCAACAATTAAACCCAAATCAAGCATCCGCTTAATTTCTGTAACAATCAAATCACGCTCATACTTCGCATGGCGATAGTATTCGCATAGTTTCACGTGTGGATCTATTAATTCAATGTCGTGAGTGACCAGGTCGGTACGACCCAGCAGAGTGGAGAAACCGTCCACTTTTTCGAAAACATCGAGCAAGTTGCTCTTCTGCTGTTCAGTTAAAGAGCTCATTTTCTTAAAACGGCCCATAGCCTCCTTAGCAGTCTGGTGGCCATCTCCTGGCTGACCTGTCCAAACATGGTCAAGGTGAGCAGAATCACGTTCGTCAGAAAAAGCATAATTGGAAGCTCCTTCCCTAGGTACATAGGGCTTTAGGAGGTTAACGTGGTAGACTGTCTCCTTCTGAGCACCAAACGATTTTTTTATTAGATAGTTTGTGTCAGACAATCTTTTCAACACCACACATGAGCCATACCAAAAAATGTCTAACTTATTGGTTCTGGAGGGTTTTAGCACTAACACTTTACTCCCTCCTTGAACTTACGTTCAATGGCCTTCCTGTCATATAATGACTTGTTTTTAAGTTGGGACTTGGTGATATTTTCCTGAGAAATTTCACGGGAATACTTGAATCGCTGAAGCAAGTCTAGGATGTATTCTAATACACTTGGGTGAACGTCTGGCTCAACCCATTGGCTCTTAACCAACTCCAGTGGGCCTTTGACGTTATGGCCGTAAACAAGCTCAGCAGGAGTGAAGCCGGTGCTCTCATAAGGAGCGGTTCGAAGAGCAAACATTGCTCCAGGTAAACACCTCTCCCAGTCTTCTGGATGCTCGTGGCATACTGCACGCAACACTGCTTTTAGTGTGCGGTGGAAGCGTTCGACGGTGTTGGATTGGGGGTGGTTAACACTGGAATTTATGCATTTAATTCCACACTTCTCCAAAAACAAAGTTGTGAGTTCAGAGATGAACCGTGAGCCCAAGTCAGACTGGAGCTCTCCTGGAAATCCTAGTCGAGAAAATACTTGAAGTAGTGCATCTACAACACTTTGACTGTTAGCATCTTTAAGGGGAACAGCTTCAGAGAACTTTGTTGCAGGGTCAAGTAGGGAAAGTATATGCTTAAAACCAGCCTTGCTTGTAGGCCTAATTGGGCCAACAACGTCAATCACATACCTATTGAAAGGCTCTCCATCCATGGGTACAAGTACCATGGGAGCAACAAATTTTTGCCCTGTTTTGCCATTTTTCTGGCACGTCAAACATGATAGTACAAAAGTCTCAATATCGGTGAAACAATGTGGCCAGTAGAAATTTGTCAATACACGGTCTTTAGTTTTTGACCGGCCCAAATGGCCTACCCATGCATTGGCATGCGCTGTATCTAGAACAAAATTCCTACACTCTTTAGGAAGCACTAGCTGTCTCTCAATTAATGGCTTGCCTAAAGGACGAAAGGGCTTTCTGAAAAGCAAACCTTTTTCGACGAAAAATCGTTTGTTTTCGTCCTGCTGCTCCAAGGGAATTTCAGCAGTTTGCCAACATTGTGTTAAAGTTGGACACTTAAGTTGCATCTTAGCAAAAGTAGGTTTATCATATCCAGTAGTTTTGTAAACTGGTGTGTTTGGGGGCCTAGAATCGCCTCATCTAAACGAACTACTCTAGGGTTGATAAAACCTTCGGGTGGTGCTACTCGTGGAGGAACCTCATGCTGTTCAGCCTCGCTATCTGAACTGTCATCATCATTAGATGCTGTAACGGCGGGTGCTACGACGGAGTAGGTGCTTGTAGCATCGCCGGTCGCATGGTGTAACTGGATCTGTTGTCTTATTATCACTCTGGGTTGACTTTTGGTACTTTTTAGTTAAAACAGCACAACTGCTACAGTCCCGGTGTAGAGAATGGAGCTACTTTTGTCCTAATCATGTAGGCTAACTAGTAATAATAAGCGGTAACGCTGCCACCAAGGTGGGAATAGGCTAGCTAAGTTAAATTGAAGAGATTTTTCTTAAATGTTAACTCCTAGCGATCATTTCAAATAGCAAACAAACTGGCGTTTAAAACTCCTGGTTTTATTTTGAACAGACAATTTAAAAAGGTTACACTTTGCAAATTGGGCTTGCTATTTACACAACTTAGTTTTTAGGTTAAAAACATTTCAAGAATTTTACATTAAATTCGTACACGTGAACTTGTGTTTTAGTCCAAACAAAATAATTTCAAATAGAAACAGTGAGTTGTAGGCAACGGGGATTTCACAAAAGAGCCCTCTAAATTACAAACAGCCTCGGCTGACTTATAATAGTAGACCTGGTTTTACAGTTATGTTTCAAACGGGAACACCCAAAAGATCAAACCGTCTCCATTGGCGATTCACATTAGAAAAGGGATGTACACTCCATGAAGTACTATGCTTCTGCAAATCTAATTGACCCAACGGACCTTTGTTTACATTAAACTGCGTTTAAAGAAACGATGAAAAATAAAGCTGGTTTTTAGTAAGGGACCGTGAACCCTTAAGTTATGGCCGTTAACGTCCGAAATGCCCTTTGGCTTAACGCACCATAAGTTTACTGTCAAAGCTAAAGGTTAATCTAATTTAAACTATAAATTTTGACGTGTAAGTCCAAAAAATAAACTTTTAAAGTTAGACTAAGTTACATACAAATCCACTACCTTTGCCCGGCATGGCAACAATCAGACCACGGCGTCTCCACTCCCGACCGGCGTAGCGACCTCTAGCTTTGAGAATCCTGAGCTGTGCTAATGAAATTCTCCTGGGTCTGGGTTTATATGCCCTCTGCCTGGCCGGCAGGTAGAGGGAAGGCGCGGCCCTGTAGGAGAGCGACGGAGGGGGTGAGTGGGGAAGAGGTGGACGCTTGGAGGAGGAGAGACTGACCAAAACTGGCCGAGCTGTCACTACCGGAAGTTGGCATGACGGCGCGGACGGGCAGGGTAGCTGAGCCCTCTGAGTGAATGGGGAATTGAATGCAGTGTTTTGATTAGCAAGGAATTGGTGAGGCTGCATTGAGAAAGGGAATTGCCGACTTGGGAGCGTTAGAGGCCTGGCTTTGGAAGTGCAAGTGAGTTTTGAACTAATAACAACGTGAATTTTTAGGCCTATAAAAATAAAACTACGATATTACGTATCGCAACTATTGAAGGAGGGGGGGGGGAACGAAGTGTTAGCTCAGAATTATTATTTGACTTTGGGAATGAAACTGCTATATACAAGGCATGATTTTATCGAAGGAAAGCTAGTTTGTTTTCGTTTTTAGAGGTTTGCTACGGTCGGAGTTTGGATGGAAATGCTAAAAAAAAAATAAACATAAAAATAAACGCTGGGTCCGTAAAAATATAGAAACATAAAATTTCGAGCTCCGGTAGGGTTCATGGCAAGAAGTTAAGTTTACCAAAGTGCAATAAGTGCAAAAATCAAAAGATTAAATATGCCAGCTAGTTAAATATGCTATAACGCAGGTTAGGTTAGTTTTTTAAAAGTTGTTTGCAGAAGCAGACAAGTGGTTTGAACGTCGGACATTTTTCATGAATAAACAAAGTCGTCACCTGTTACAAATAAAATATATCGGGTGTTTTACAATCTAAAACATAACTAAGCTGGTGGTATTTCGGCTTTATGCCTAAGAGAACAATATACAATATTTACATATTTAAATCGAGATCGCCATAAAGACGATGTTCTTCTGGTGTAGAAGAATTCTGCCCTCAGGTTTTTTCTTCGGTGGTGTTGAGGTGTCCTCACCACGAGCGTCTGATATGAGATCGCATTTACAATGCTAATTCACGATAAGTAGGTCATAAAATCGGGAGCTGTTGCTCTTCACGTGTTTGTGAACGAGTCACTGCGTTTGCAAAAGGAGGTAAAGTTTTTATTCCCCTTTCTTCCAGAATAGTCTGGGAAGGAATGCCTAAAAGCATTTGAAAGTGTTCACCAATATGGTCGGTTACCAGGGCCTCTGTAGTTAAGGGGCCGTAAGGCGTTTGCACATCGATCTTGGCGATTGCGTGCGCTGTAGTCTGCTCTGTGAGCGCGTTACTACAGTGGGTGTATTCACTCGTGAATTGGTGTGGTTTAACCAAATCCCTAGAAATGACATCGTGGGTAGACCCAGTGTCTCTAAGCAGTAAACACTTAGCACCATTAACACTCCATTCGTGAATGTGTTTCGACAATACAAGTTCAGGTGGTTGGCTAATAATAAGGTCGTTACTAGTTGGGGAAGCTCCAGAATCAGTTTAAATTTATGACTATTAATTTAGAAATAAGTTCCAAAATAAAAATTCTAAGTTTAAACTAGTTACCCTTGAACTACTACCTTGCCCGGCATGGCAACACTGGGACCAGGACATCTCTGCTCCGACCGCCGTAGTGATCTCTAGCCTTTAGGTCTTGAGCTATGCTAACGATCTCCCACTGGAGCTTAGTGTTATACCTGCTGCTTGGCAGCCAGGTAGTAGGAAACCGCGGGCCTGTGGGGGGGGGGGGGGTATAGGGAGACCTCGGGAGGAGGAGAGACTGACTCAGACCGGCCAGGCTGTCAGTACCGGAAGTGGGCATGGCAGCGCGGAGGGGCAGGGTAGCTTTGCACTCTGAGTGGAGGGGAAAGTGAATATTTCATTTTGGTTGGAAGGGAATTGTAGGAGCTTGAGGAGCAAAGGGAATAGCCGACTTTTGGCCATTAGAGGCCTTGTTTTGAAAGTGCAACTGAGTTTGGAACTCATAACAACGTGAATAGGCCTATAAATAAAAACTACGATATTATGTATCGCAACTATTGAAGGAGGGGGGGGGGGACGGAGTTTGATGCTCAAAATTAAATAAACTGTTATTAATTGAAGTAAAAGGCTATTACTGTGTATTCGGGTTGAGATCGCTAAGGTTGGAGCCCAGAAATAAAAATACAAGATACACACTGAAAATGTCCGGTAAAATAATTGGAGTTGTGTTTGCCATTTTGAACAAGGTAGAGTTCATGAGAAAAGGTTACTTTAAATATTGTCTTTATAAAAGCCTAGGCAAACGATTAAAATAAACCAGCTTGTGTTTGAATGCTATAACGCATAATATTTAAGGTGTATTATCGCAGCCGCAAATAATAACATGAGAGTAGTCGAGGTTTTCATGGTTGCTAAAATCGTCTCCTTAGTAAAAATGAAAACGTAGAGTACTGGTACATCTAAAACAACACTAAGCTAGTCGGCTTTATGCCTGTATAATAATTCGAGAGTAGATAAATATTTACAAGTTGTTTTTGGGAAAATGGTGACTTGAATTGCGTGCGTCGGCGCTCAGTTTGAGCACTTTTTCAATTTGCTGTAGAGATTGAAGTACGTTGAAATTTAAAGTTCTGTTTTCACAGGAGGGCAGATAAAGTTCAGGTCTCTTAAATGTTGAAAACCAGAGTCGTTTTAGGCCATTTGTCATGAAGATACACATTTTTGAAGTTGGAGTTGAAGTTGGCCTATCGTCTCGTAGCGCTAAGAGAAAAAAAATAGTGTCCTCGAGTTTTTGATAGTTGGTGCCGGTTCTCCTAACCAATTATCAGGATTTTAGGCCTCATGCCTTTACACTCACAGTCTATCGTACAAGTCCAGTCAAATCATGGAACTGGGCTTGCCTACAGAAGAAAATAGCCGCGCATGGGCGTGACTAGTCGCTCTGCACAAACACGACTCGTTAGGTTCATGGAGCAAGGAAGAAGGAAAAAAAAGGTGGCTTCAAAAAGAAAAAAAGGAGGAAAAATACGTCATCAGTTGTACATGGAACGATACAGTTTCGGGGGAGGAATTTTACAAACAGTAGAATGAGGAGTGTCACTCGACAGAACAAGCAACACCTTTACTATTGTTACACTATATTTACAACGGAGAGCATGACACTAGAGAGCATGCCTTAATTAAGAGGCAACAGTGAACAGTAATGATCTGAATACAGTAACGTGTGATAAATGGTTATGGCCCACAGCAGACACAAAGTTGCATGCACACCATAGGAATTGCAGAGTGTAAAACGATGATCAAATCACCAATAAGTGATGTCAAGGAAATCACAGTAAGTTAGAAACTACACAAAGAAACTGTTATAAACCTTTTGGGTTGATACGACGAATTGCAACATAGGGGGAAAAGTGGAGAGTGCCGGGAGAGACATACGGGTAGGGTAAGCTAAGAAAGCTCTCCACACTCCTGCGCTTCTTATCTGACCTCTTCAAATCTGGCTTTAAAGGATCCACCATTTCAGTATACAGCTCGGCTCTGAACTCCGTTCTTAAACCGCCAAAAGAAATTATCTGTCAGAAGATTTTCGCAGTTCAACCCTAATCATTTCATTCGAAAGTGAATGACTCGCAACCAGAAGACTCTTCGCAGACTGGGACCTATCCCTGGTTCTGAACTCACTCATGAAGGAACTTACAAACCCTTCGCAAACTGTAACCTTCACATCTTTAAACATGTAAAACAGTCTTCTCGATAATGTTGGCCCCAAGCTTGACATGCAGTGAAGTACAAGCTCTCTCAATGGACCCGTCCAACATGTTCTTCCTTGAAGATTTTAAGGCCGTCGCATTGGCACCGAGAAGATTCAGAGCAAACCTCTAAAACTTTACGAACCCTCAATGCCATTAATCATCCCTGCTCTCGCTACGACATCACGAGATGAATTGGAATGATAACTCTGCCTCATTTGGGCTTTTAGATTTGACTTGCAAAGAACTGCGAGCAATGAAATACATAAAGGACAAAAGCAACTCTTTTTGCCGTTCAAAGGAACTTCGGTGAAACTACACCTGCAATGATGGCCAGCTAGATCAAAACCATGATTGTGAATGCTTATGAGGTATCTTACATCAACTACCATGACAATAACTTCAGAATCACAGAACGCGAGCTAAGAGCCATCTCCACGTCTTGGGCTTTCCACAATACCATCCCCATTCCTGAGATTTTTCAAGCAGCATCACGGAGTAATGCGTCTGTTTTCACCTTGCACTACTTCACGGACATGACCACCAATGCAGATGAACTTCACATGCTGGGACCCATCATCACAACCAGAAGTGTTGTCCAGCCCCCTAAGCACTAAAGAAGACGATAACAATTAACAACAGCCCGTTTCAGGGTCACCGATTCAGAAGGCTAGATCCTGAATCCTGTTTTAACTTGATTTAACCAGGAGTCTATAGAAAACAACAGGAGCGTGTGTGACTAGTCTATGTTAGGAGTGCGTAATTTAGTACGCTGCACTAACGCCAGAAGGAGCATCAATGCTGCGCCAAGTTGTCTAAAATTGAAACTAAAACGTATCACGCGAAGCAGGTGTGCCATGCAAGCAACGCCTATTTTATTGTTGGGTAGGGCAACTCACGAATAACAGATTGTCTGTTTTGTTTATTATTACTTTGACATTGTTTCCATGTTAAATACTTATTGTTTAAAAACAAAGGACCGAAATATTAGCCTTGAGAACGTGACGCACACATATAATCTTCTCATGCTGGTGGTGACATCTACATATATAATACGGAGCAGGCGGCCAAGTCACCGGCCACGCCATTCCATCGTACAATCGAGTACCCCACCGTGTAGTGCCATCTTTTGACGGGATTTGCCTTCAAATTCGGGTTGGGACACTTTTCCAACGACTTCGAACAGTTGGCGCCACTTACTAAACCTGCTATTTCGCCGTATATTGACGGCCTTGGACTACAAGTTCTGGTTATAACACTTTTTCCAAAGAATTTGAAGAGATGGGGCCACTTACCAGACCTACCACACCGTTTTTGGGTTTGTTTTTTGGTATTGTTGTGGTACCAAAGCGGCCAACAAAGTTTTAGTCGCGTGGACTGTGCCAGCGTCGGCGTTTGAGCTAAAAAAAAAAAAACAACCCGTGTCTACTAAACCAGACAACATTAAACCAAACGACGATTGGTTCTAATTTCGAGGCCCCCTATGGGCCTCGAAATTGGCAGCCTGATACAATGGAAAGGCATATTTATTTCCTAACTGTTCACTTCCAGAAAGGAGTTGAGTTGTTTTTGGGTGGGCGGCAACAATCGTTGCTTGCAACAATGTCGCCATGCACGGTCGAGGTGAATTGTTTCAAAGGAGTAACTTAAACATGGGATTACTTGCTTACTGAATGCTGGATTTCTCAGTGATACAGTTTTTTTTTACCCTTCTGTCAAACACACGCCAGCGACTTTTCCGGGGTGCACCAGATGTTTTCGGAGAGGGGGAGGCAGGCAAGCGTGTATGGGGAGGAGGGGGCAGGAATGTTGGGATTGGGGGTTAAAGTAATTGTGGGCGAGGGGGCATATGTGGGAGCCATTCACATGTTCGTTGTACGGTCTGATAAATTTAAAACCAAAGACCAAACACCTGGAGGGAGGCTGGGGGGGGGGGGGGTGCGCATGCTGCACAACTAGTCTGCTAATAAATTTGTGCACCACTGTAGACGCTCCTGACTTAGTAGTGTAGTGGAAGTTACGTAGACACGCTCCTGTTGTTTTCCATAAGCTCCTGATTTAGCTCAGTCTGTGACTTGTGGAGGACCCGTCAGGTGGTACCCACTGCCACATTGACGAAGTCTACAGTAAATGCTAAAAATTACAGGTAATGTATATTTCGTAGCAATAGAAAGGGATAATTTCCGCGCCGGTAACTAAATTCTGCTTCTAGTACTTAAACGAAAATATACATTACCTGTACCCATCCTACCTCCTGTCTTGAGTCACTAGATCATGACAATTGAAAGGAATAAAAGATGACTATAATGCACGTTTTGTGTCTACATACCTTTGAAGGGAAGTGCAGGCCTGCACTTCGGAGTTAGCGAGCTGGTGATTGGCTAAATAATTAAATCTCTAGACGGAAAATGCATTTGAAAATAAAAATGCTAAAATTTACAGGTAATGTATTTTCGTTTAAGCAATAGAAACAGAATTTAGCCGCTGCGGACGCAATTCTCCCTTTTTTCTGTTGATGAACTTGTCCATCTGTTCTTGAAGGAGTTAATCGAGTTTGCATCAATGAAATTTTGAGGCAGAAGAGTTCCAATCATCACTCATGTGACAAGAGCGAAACGCAAGCAAAATAGCAGAAACTTCTGCTCGGTTGGGGCTCCATTTAACTGAATGGTAGGCTATTTTTACCAATTGATCATTTAATGTCAATTAGCTCTCACCCACAAAAATCTCTAGACAGAGTGTTTCGCCCTTGTTTCGGCTCGTCAGTAGAGAATACCTTGTGGATGAGAGCTGGGTTACACTTGCAAGGGCAAATGACGAGCGAAACGAATACAGTTTCAGCAAACAAAATAGAAAGTGTTTGTTTGGGGTTCCGTTGAACTGATTGGTAGACACCCGGGCCTAGGCCTATTTTTATTTACAGTGATGTGTAAATAAAATAAAAGCTTTCACAGTAATTTATTTTTGCTTGTAGCTTAAACATTTTGGAGTTAGCTGTGCCCTCTGGTATTAAAACACACGTCGAAGCGTCCAATAGTTATTTTTGTATAGGTCAAAATGCCTCAATTTTTAAGCACTCCATCAAATCACCACGTTTCCTTTTCTAGGGTTGGCAACTAGAGTATAGCTAACTTTTGTTCATAGTTCATACCTCAAAAGCCGGCTTGCTCTTCGCTGGCTAAAGCAATGCATAAAACAATCCATATGCATGGGTACTTTTAATGTGTACTTTATTAACAAGTGCATGACAGTGCTTTCAGGCTATGCAACAAAATTTGGGAAGAAATATTGGTTTTTACATAATTGAATAGAGTTATAATGCAAATATATTTGTATAATAGAATTCATAAGTGCATACAAGAAGCTCAATGTCATAATTCCAGCTGACAATTTTGTGTTACACCTTCAAGAACGGTCTGGTGTAAGGTTTGGGTTTTAAATAGAATTATTACTCACTAATGTACCTTATACACATTATGTAGGCCTTATCAAATTTGTCAGCTGGAATTATGATATACAGCTTCTTGTATAATTACTTATGAATTCTATTGTACAAATATATTTTCATTATACAGTAACTCCTTTGTAATTATGTAAAAATCAGTATTTCTTCCCAAATTTTGTTGCATGTTCTGAAGGTACTGTTACGCACTTGTTAATAAAGTACACATTAAAAGTACCTATGCATGGATTGTTTTATGAATTGCTAAAGCAAAGGACAACTGGTACCTCATTCGCGTGGTAGGCCTAGCAGCAGTAGCAGTGGTAGGCCTACCTGTTGATTAAATGTGCCATAGCAGTGATGAATGGTGCTAATTGCTGAATGGCGTAAGACTCTTTTGTGGCCGGCACTTATCACCTGGTGTAACTTCATTGTCTTTCTTTCATACGAGAAAGGCATGCTCCAAGGAGATCTACCCTCTACCCCAACCCACTGACTAGCCTACATGTACATAACGCCACTAGAACTGGCTATTGTAACTGCCCCCGACTTGCCATTAAATTCAGCCGATTATTCTTCCCTACCATAATACTGGGCACGCAACCAGAAAAAAAATATTCATGCATGTATTACAAATGCTCATGAGTAAACAGGAACCAAATATTGATTGGTGTAATTAGTAATTAAGTGTTATGTTACACTGCTTTTTTAGTACCAGGGGTCGAAATATTCGGATTCACAAGGTCAAATTGCACTCCAAAATCGCACTTTGCACTTCAGAAGCAACTCTTGGAGTGCAAAAATTGCACACCAAAGTTGCATTTTTCATAACTTTTGAACTGCACAAGCTACATACTTGCGGTTCTCACCATTTAAACGCTGCATTTTAAACAGCTTGGAATTAGATTTCCTGTGACACCATCCCTTCCAAAGAAGTTAAACTCCCATTTTTTACTACATTTGGTTAAAGTATGTGTATAGATTTTTCAGTTTAATAGTGAAGTTTAGTCAGTTTTAAGCAAAGTGCAGGAAAACAGTACATATTATGGAGATGCTGAATGTTAGAATTTTCAATGGCTATAAAATAGGAAACCACAGTGTTGGTTTACATTTTGGTTTTGCACTCCAAAGAATTTTTTTGCACCCCAGTAACAGATTTGGGGTGCAAATTTGCACTTGGTTCAAAATTTTGAAATTCGACCCCTGGACTATCCAGTTGGTGATGGTTGTTAAACAGTTTTTCGTGTGAGTAAAAGATTGATCTTTTCTTTGTGTAGGTGGCCACACGACTGAAATATTGCGGCTTGTCAACACTCTTAGTTACAAATACTCACCGCGTATTTATATTCTTTCCAACACAGACGTAATAAGCGAAGATAAAATCCATTCTTTGGAAGATGTCAAAGAACATCCACCTGATGATCACGTATGTAATGTGGGAAGTATGCTAGTACAATACGCCTTAAAACTTAACAGTCCAATACCAATAACTTTTGTGTCGGCCAGGCCTGTTATGAAATGTGTATTTGTACTTTAATGTAAAATTTAGTTCATAGAAAACTCCACGTAGTGAAAATCACTACGAACTCTAAACTTCTAATACTGAAAAAGTTAATGTGAGAGTGCAGAAAGTGTTGAAAGAGTATTTTTACGCAACCTTAAAAAGCCGTAAATTTGAACACAATAGTTCCGGGATGGCGAACCCATGGCATGCGTGCCAAAGGTGGCACGCAGGAGCTTTTCTAGTGGCACGCGAGCCTTTCGAAAAATCAGTGCACGATGACATATTTTCCGTAACAAAATAAACACGTATAAATTGTTACAGCGCGGCAGCTTTGACTTTTTTTCCTTCCTTACTCTTTTTCTGTTTACGAACAATGGGCCCACAAACACCACGAACAATTTATTATGAAAAACAGGAGCAGTCCATTGCTGATGTGACGTATGGCTTCAGGGAAATGCGAGAGGGCATATCAGAACTGATTGCATGAGGTATATAGCACATTCAAGAATTGAATGATGAATAATTAAAGACATTGTTCAAGAGAGAAGCAGGTCTGGCCTCAACACATAAACAGGCTGAAAAGAAAATATATGTACTACCAAAATCAGATCAACTTATATTTCATTGTTGGAATGAACTTTTTGCCGCCATGAAAAACAACATTGTTAGCAACATCGTTTGCATTGTTAGCAACATCATTTGCATTGTTAGCGACATCTGAAGCTACTATTGCGAACAAGTAGACTCACACATGAACACTGTACTACTACCTATTCGACCACAATTGCGTCCTGGAAGACAACAGCAAAGCATGCATCGAAATGAAGCAAGGCACATACGAACCGTGCGTCGAAAAATTACCGTCTGAGCAGCAAGAACAGAAGTCGCACTGGTGTGGCACGCACTGCATGTTTTGTAAACTAATTTTTGTTTTATTGGCACTTACGTAAAGAAAGCTTCGCCGTCCTATGCTTGAAAAGCAAGCATTGAAAAGTGAAAATGTAACTTTCTAGTAGCCGTTTTGGAAATGTGCACTACGTACAATTTTGCAATCCTTTCCTCGAATGGTTTCTTCCTTAGAGGATTTAAACTGTTTAGATACGTCCAGCTTCGCAACCCGTCTGTGCATGTGCGAGCACAGACCCTCCTAAAAATGTGTATAGGCGTTAGCCAAACATCTTTTTTCTTACAGCCTCCGGCTCGTCTAGTTGACGCCATCTTCTACCCGTTCTTCCTGTTTTCGCCAAAAGCTCGCCTGCTTTGTCTCCACCCGTCGTTGTTCTATCGGACTGCACTCACCTCAACCCTGTTTTCTTTTCTTCTTCTCTTGAAGTGATTTTCTCTTTCACCGATAGTTTCCTAGGATGCCCTTGGACAATGTTATGCCCGTCCGGCCTCTTACCGTTCCCTGTCACTATTCCTCATTGATGCTCCTTCCGACACTTGGTACTTTCGCCGAAGCTGTCACCAGATGAAGCTCCAACACGCTTTCACTGAAAGAAACTTTTTCGACAGTCTCTCCCAAAGTGTCTTTCAACGAAAGTGTCTCTGTTCAACCAACGCCCTTTCGCCGAAACACCCAGCCCTTCCAGCCTGTCCAACTGTTGAAGGGAAATCTCCCATTTTCTCGCTCCGCCAGCAAGCCTTTCCTGCGGTGGACCCCATGCCCTTGTCACCCGTCGCTTTTTTCCCCACGACATTGACAATGGGTCCTTTCGCACCGACTCATGCCAGTCTTCTTCTTCCTCCGTTTGTTGCGTACAATTCATCATTCCAGACTCGCTCCATCACAAAGGCAGAAATACTTATGCCTCTTCAAAGTAGTGCCCTCCCTTCCTTTTTCCAAGACATCTTTCTCTGTTGCTTTCACCGAAAGATGCTCCCATTGAAACTTTTACCGAATGCTCTTTGCACGACCTGAACCTGTCACTGGAATGCCCATGGGCTTCGCCCGTCCACCTCCATTGAAAGCACAAGAAGAATGGTGATGTTCCTCGGCCTCCAACTGCCTGGTCCCACTTCCATCCCGACGCTATCCGGGTTCTCGGCTCCATCGATCCCATCCACCACATCCCGGATCAACGCCACCGCACACTTGTGGTTCTTCACCCCACAATGCCTCTTGTTTAGGAGGGAACCCTTCTCTTTGCATCATGACGCAATCCGTCCCATCTTTTTTTCTGTCTCCTTCAATCTGATGGCTCCAAAAAGAAGCAGTGGTACTTCAAACTTTTCTGCATCTGTCAGAGGATGGGACGTTTTGAAAGCTCGAATCCTGGACGTTTGTACTTGCACCGGCATTGTCTCTTGGAAACGCAGACATGACTCTCATACTGCATGCCAAACTCACAAGGAGTGCAATTACTATGATGACCCCCTGCGCAATTTGCTTGACGATTCTGAAAAAGGATTGGCCTTTCATTGAACTGGAAAACAAAGAAAGTGTGAGCAGATAAAACGAAAGAAGGAACCTGATACATGAACGTGTTCTCGCTCTTCAAGCTTCCGGCACCATTCCCACATCGAGCGCTACTTCCCAAAAGAAACGCTCTCTCCCGGTCCCTACTTCAAGCTCCGGCTCAACATCTTGCTCTGCTCTTCATTCTCTTTTTTTGTCGGCAGCCCATCTTCGGAAAAACCCATCATCCCAGCACCTTCTGCTGCCATTTCATCTCCGAATCTTTCTTCGCCTGCTACCACCCCTTTCACGGGTTCCACCGACCCCTCTACTGATCTTCCATGAATCGCGCTGGTCGCCCCGACTGTCAAGGTGATCCCCAGCAAAAAACCTCCTGTAAAAAGACAAACCAAGAAATCTGTTCCAGGCCTGCTTCTTTCTGCCTCATTGGCTAAGCAAAACTAGTCCCTTTCAGTCGATGTTCTTGCAAATCCAGACTCTTCCACCTTGAAACCCTCGACAGTTTCACCCTCGACCTTTGGTTTGGGTTGTTACTAGTCTCACTACTCTTCCCCAATTAAGGCCTTGTCCAAAACACCTGACTTCAGCAACATCAAAATCTCCGTTCTCATTCGTAGCATCCTTCCTCAACTGTGTTACTGTTTGGGATCCTTCCCTGCCCTGCGGCACTTTGTAACCTGTTGTTTTGCGTCATTTTTGTTTGGAAATGCATGCAAATTTACCTCACTCCGCCCCTACTTCCCCTCCGTTCTGCCCTCTCAACTAACCTCCACTCTTTTCTTGCTGCTGGCGTGAACGGTTGTGGCGACGTCGTTGTTATTGAGAGGGAAACTGGCGAATAACGACAACTTCAGGTGGAACAAAATAGTGGACCACTTCAAGCAAGGATGGATGATGCGTTTTGTGGACGGTTTCGTAAAAAGGTGGGAAAGCGATGCCCGTTGGGAAGCGAACCGACGCCGACAATGTTGAAGACGAGCGAGACAAAATGGCGGGTCGTGTAGACAGCATTGGCCGACGTGGTGAGTACGATGTAGTTGGTTGATTAAACGTTTGCTGTGTGCGATTATTGTGGGATGGTGGAAAAATAACGTGGTAATCCGTTATTTATCGTATGGCCAGGGGGCGTACGGATGGTGATAAGCCTACTAGTGCCGACACGTTGGTAGAATGAGCTAAAATTCCATGAACTCGGTCGTGAGGCAAAACCACGTGGAAATTATTATAATAATAATAAATACCACTTGTTGAAAAAGTGAGGCGGGCACTAGAAGCCGGTTGAAGGCCGTGCAGACAGGGGAATAGGCTTACGGAGTAGCGGTTGTGCTAGACTTGTTGGGAAGCTGGCCGTGAACGATGTCGGAGGTTCGACAGGCCGAGTGGAACGTATGTTAGCTGGTCGGGCCACGAAGTGGTCGGCTATTAAGCGCATCGGAGTAGGCCTTGAACGCGAGTCCTTGTGTTGCTGACTTGGGCGTAGGCGACGATGAAATGTGTTGCACGAGGAGATTGTGAAAATATTGTCAGAATTAATTACGTCTTGCGGACGAGTGGCCGGACAGAGGTCCGAGCCGTGAATGCCGTCCGAGGGACGAAGTATGAAGTAGGCCTAACGAGCGAGGTGTGTCGTAGGCAGAGTGATATGTTGGGAAAAATAGTAATTTTGGGATTATGAGCCCCATCAACCGGTTGGGCGAATGCGGCGGCACGGATTGGGTGAAATTTGTGGTCGCGGTCGGAAACTGGGCCACAGTGGAATTCGACATTTGTGGATGACAATGCTAACGCTAAAAATGCAGAGTGGCAGCTGTGGAAGGTAGTCGAGTGGCCGGACAGTCGGCAGTGTGATTAGGACAGAAATGGTGGCCCGGAATTAGGGCACCTGGTGTGACCGTGAGCCCGATTAGTTTGGGAAAAAACATTTTTCTTATTTGCCAAAACATATTAACCTGATAAGTTTAGCATTGCATTCCTCGAATGTGATGGTTCGCTGGAGGTTTTTTCTGTTGTGTGTTCCCAACCTTGCATGCTCCCACTGCGTCTGCACTACGCAATCTGCACGACGCAGTCCTCCACTATTTAAGCGGCAGCATGGCCGTTATCGGCATTCATTTTCCTCCACGGTTCACTTCGTTCCGTCGGTCTCTGGAATTAGACTTACGCTTTCGCGACATCTATTTGTCTCAAGCCGCGAGGCGGCTTCGTATCCTTCTCCTTTATCGTGGGAAAAGAAGTCATCGTGGCTCCCTCCCGTTGTTTCCCGGGAACGACCCACTTTTGTCGGCGGGGGTGACCGCTAGGCACCGTCCGCATCACTCGGCTGGTTGCCCATGTAGCCCCTTCACAACATCTTCCTTCGTGGGAAATGAAGTCATCGTGGCTCCCTCCTGTTGTCTCCCGGGTTCGACCCACTTCCGTCGGCTGGGATGATCGTTAGGCCCGGCCGCATCACTCGACTGGTTGCCCATGTCGTCCCTTCACGACATCTTCCTTCATGGGACATGAAGTCATCGTGGCTCCCCCCCCCCCCCCCGGTGTCTCCCGGGTGCGACCCACTTCCTCGCAGGATTGCAGTCCTTACCTCTGCCGTCTTCCACCTCACCCATGAAACGCTCCGACACTCAAGACTGGGTCTCTTCGACTGCAAGCCATGACAGCCGCAAATGCCGCTTGGCCGCACCTCGTTCGCCACGACACCTGCTTCGCGACAACTGCTTTCGCGACACAAGATGCTGCAACACCGTCCACTCCTGGAACCCGCTTGCACCCTGCCCCGGCCGTGAGTCAAGCTGCACCCCCACGTTCAAGCTGCCTGCCTCAACCACCGCCTGACCTTGCAGCCCTCGAGGAAGACCTCCAGCAAGCCAAGGCCCTCTTCCAAGAAGCGAAAAGGAAGCAACAAGACGCTTCGTCTCTCCGGGGAATCTCCAACGCCAACTCCCCCATCGACCTTTCATCAAAATCGTCTCGCCGTGACTACAGTGTGACTTGCTGCGAAGCTCACTTCCTAGTCGACTGGGTATTCCGCCAGCACGCAAGATCGCATCCTGGGCCGCCTCCCTCTTGCACCTCATTGGTGAAAATAGCTGAAACTCCAGACTGGGTTGCTTCGACAACAACCCACGACAGCCGAAAAACGCCAGTTGCTCGCCCCTCCACCTGGAGCCAAGCAACACAGACTTGCGGCACCACCAGCCTTAGCGCGACACCTGCTTTCACGACTCCTGCTTTTGCGACAAAGGAAACCTCGACTCAATCCGCTCCCGTCAAGCACATCGTTTACAGACGACAACACTGAAGATCCTACCATTCCCCTGGCTTCTCTACCCAAGACAGTGGAAGAAATGGTACCAGGCTGCTTCTTGTTCAAACCAGCACAGTCCGCTGACAAAGATGCCAAGCCACGCAGCCTTTTAGGACAATCGACGACGTTTCTCACCTGCCTCCTCCGGAACGACGGTTTCCTGCTGGGCAAAGACGAACCCCTACAACTAGACACAGAACCAATGCCCCGACCGCGAATCAAACTGTGCCTTCGCATGAGCCTTCGTGCCGCCTCACAAGCCGATGTATTGAACACAAAAATCAACGCCGAGTTCTTCTAACAGCAACAGGGACCTCTGTTTGCCTCCATGTAGTTCAAACACAAGAAACGACGCCTCACAGAACGCAGACTGCCCCCCCCCCTGCATCCTCGTCGTCGCTGCTTTCACTTGCGTTTTAATGGCCTCCGTCACCACTGCCTTTCAAAAAAAAATTCCATCTCCACGGGACTCTTGCGTCTATCCACATCCTTTCGCAACATGATGTTACCCAGCAACGCTTCTTTGTCGCGAAGGCAGCTCCACTGGAATTTGGCACGAAAGCTCAAGCCTCGTTTTGACATTCTGCCCTTCCGTTCCCTGTCCTGGTCTCGGATTGGCTGTTAACGCAGCCTCCACTGAACCGAGATCGCACTCCTTGTCGCAAAGGGGACGATCATCCAACGCTACAACCCAGGCCGGGGTTTTTTACAGCACTTCAAAATGGCAATGCTGGAAACAATTCGAATTCTGCTGGCTGTCATTCGGCCTGAACGCTACCCCAAGAATTTTCACGATCGAATTTGCGACCAAGCTTTGATTACATGTTGTCATCTCAATCAAGTTTTAAAGCAAACAACTGCGTCAAGACTCAGAACCTCGTTCGTGCGAAGAGCCAACAACCGAAGGGGTTAACCAAGATGTAAGCCGTTTGCACCTCTTGCTGTTTGTCTCGACAGTGGCTAACCCCACATCTCGAGTGAAAATCAAGTCACCTGTTGCTGTCTATTGCTGCTCGTCTCACTCGTGGCTAGAACCCACGTTTTGAGTAAACCAAGTCTGAAGCCGTTGGCACGTCTTGCTGCTTGTCTCGTCCGTGGCTGACTCCACATCTCCAGTGAAAGCCAAGTCACCTGTTGCTATCTACTGCTGCTCGTCTCTCGTGGCTAGAACCCACATTTAAGTGAACCAAGTCGAAAGCCGTTGGCACCTCTTGCTGCTTGTCTCTACTGTGGCTGACCCCACGTCTGGACTGTAAATCAAGTCACCTGTTGCTGTCTACTACTGCTCGTCCCACTCATGGCTAGAACCCACGTTTTGGGTGAACGAAGACGGAAGCCGTTTACACCTCTTGCTGCTTGTCTCGACCGTGACTGGCCCCACGTCTCGAACGAAAATCAAGACAACAGTTGCTGTCCACTGCTGCTCGTCTCATTCATAGCCAAAACCCACATTGTGAGTGACCCAAGAAGGAAGCCGTTCGCATCTCTCCCGGTCTGTCTCGACCGTGGCTGACCCCACGTCTCAAGCGACAGTCAAGACATCAGTTGCTGCCCACACTGCTGCTCGTCTCGACCGTGGCTAACCCCACGTCTCGAGTGAAGATCAAGACATCAGTTGCTGCCTACACTGATGCTCGCCTTATTCGTGACTGAAAAACCCACGCTTTGAGTGAAGAGGAAAATCGTAAGCCGTTCACATAACTTGCTACTCGTCTGGACCACGTCTCGAGTGAAACTCAAGACATCAGTTGCTGTTCCCACTGATGCTCGCTTCATTCGTGGCTATAGTGGAGTAAATTGTAATGATTTTCGTTCGGATGATGATAAAAGCAAGCCGCTTGGTCAGCCATTAGTTACCAACGTACGTACCAACTTAAGATAAGGAGACCATGAAAATTGTGCTCCGTTTAAAGATGGTGGCCATTCAAAATGGCTGCCACCGCATAATGCTGGATTTGCATGTATTTCCTTTTCTATGGGCCAGATCAAAGTGTACGATATGCCAAATTAGCGAGGGAAAAATTGCAATCTTTCTTGTAACTGGTCCCATCACTCGAATCCTGATGAATTTCTCAGTATATACTCCCCAAGTGTGCACAATAGATTACATAATTTGGTTTCCTTTATATAACTCCCAACCCGGTGCACAATCAGACATAGAATCGGTTATAAAAAGTGCACGTTGTTTAATTCCCCTTAAAATGACAAATAAAACTTTAAAATCGGTTCATTAGATAACCAGTGATTAAATTTAGAACTAATCACCCACGCTACTATACGTACATACCCAACTCATTTCTTTGTTTCAGATGTTGCTGATCGCTTCACACCTCGTATCAAGTATTAGTAGAGCAGCTAATTGTTTACTTTCTGTGAAAAGCATGAGATTAGGTATGGATGCACATGAAGGGTTACTAGAAAAAGCAAGTTCAAACACACAACTAATTTTTGCTGTGGGTGATTTACCCCTAAAAAAAACTGTTTTTGGCTGTAACTCCTTAACTGTCAACAAATCAAAAGCATAATGTGAAGCGAAAACGTTCAGCACACAATTCTGAAGAGGAAAGGTGATATAAATCTTTTATGTAAAAGCTACCCTTGAACCCCAAAATCGTATTTAAAGTATATCACCCTTAAGTCGTATGAATGCTCCTTTTTACAATTGGTTATTATAGTGATTTGGTGTTCAAGGTGCTGTTGCGTCCCCTTTAAGGGCAGAATTAGAATTGGACAAGCCTTGGATTTTCGGAAAGGTGGGGATCTATTCTTTCCTTCAATCCTAACCGAATTGTTTAACTTAGATAGGGGCCATCCTATGCCTTTTTCAATGCGAAGAGGTAATGGCATAGCGGCGAAAACGTACAGTAATTTTCAAATTGAAAGTACTCTTGCGAGCCCTCTAATAGCCAGAAATGGATATGCTGAGGATTTTCTGAAAGGTGTGGATCTATTCTTTTCATCAATCCTAACTGAATATGTTAAACTTAGATAGGGACCTTATAAAACTCATTTAAAGGTGGACAGGTAATGGCATAGAGCAAAATCAAATAGTGATTATCGAATTTAAAGTGCTCTTGCGAGTCCTCTAATAGCCCGTAATGGACATGCTAAGGATTTTCTGAAAGGTGGGGATCTATTGTTTCCATCAATTCTAACCGAAATTGTTTAACTTAGATAGGGACCGTCCTACCCCCATTTGAAGGTGAAGAGGTAATGGTGTAGTGGCGAAAGCAAATAGTGATTTTCGAATTCAAAGTGCCCTCTTGAGCCCTCTAATATCCAGCAATTGATATGCTTATGATTTTCTGAAAAGTGGGGATCTACGCTTTTCATCAATCCTAACCGAAAATGTTAAACTTAGATAGGGACCGTATAAAGCAATTTAAAGGTGGAGAGGAAATGGCGTAGCGACGAAATCGAATAGTGATTTTCGCATTCAAAGTGCTAGAAATGGACATGGTTATGATTTTATGGAAGGTGGGGATCTATTCTTTCCATCAATCCTAACCGAAATTGTTTAACTTAAAGACCGTCCTACGCCCATTTAAAGGAGAAGAGGTAATGGCGTAGCGGCAAAAGCGAATAGTAATTTTCGAATTCAAAGTATTCTCTCGAGCCCTCTAATACCCAGAAATGGACATGATTATGATTTTCTGAAAGGTGGGGATCTATGCTTTCCATCTATCCTCACCGAAATTGTGTAACTTAGGTACAAGTACAAATATGAGTATTACAATGCCAATTTTAAATTGAAACTAGCTGCTACACCAATTACAGCCACGCCCTATAAAAACAGGCGTAGGACGATACGTATCTAAGTTAAACAATTTCGGTTAGGATTGATGAAAAGAATAGACACTGCCTTTCAGAAAATCCTAAGCATGTTCAATTCGGGCTATTCGAGGACTCGCAAGTACATTTTGGGCCTAGTACGATTTTGGGGTTCAAGGGTTGTTTTTACGTAAAAGATGTATATCACCTTTCCTGTGACAAGATGTATGACAAGATTTAGATTAGAGGTTTGAATAATATCTCTGTAATGTGTGGTGCAGTGGCAACCCGGACCACTGCACTGTGACTGAGGTTGGCGCTAATGACCAAGCTGTCGACGCGCCATTAAGCATCATCTCCCCCCCCCCCCTTTCCTGTCCAGTATTATGTGCTGAACTTTTTACTTCACATTATGCTTTTGATTTGTTGACGGTTAAGGAATTACAGCCAAAAACCTTTTTGGGGGGTAAATCTCCCCTTCCAAAAATTAGTTTTATTTTGAACTTACTATCATAGCTATTTTTTCCCCGGTAATCCTTCATGTGCATCTATACCCAATTTCATGTTTCACAAAAAGTGAACAATTTAACCCTCTACTAATACCTGATATGAGGTGTGAAGCGATTAGCAACACCTGAAACAAAGAAATGAGTTGGGTTTGTACGTATAGTAATGTGGATGGTTCGTTCTAAATTGCATTATTCGTTATCTAATGGGCCGATTTTAAAGTTTTATATATCATTTGAAGGGTAATTAAACAACGTTCACTTTTTTTAACCGATCCTATGTCTGATTGTGCAACGGGTTGGGAGTTATATAAAGGAAACCGAATTATGTAATCGATTGTGCCCACTTTGGGAGTATATACTGAGAAAATCATCAGGATTGGAGTCATGGGGCCGGTTACAAGAAAGATTGCAATTTTTTCCCTGTTAATTTGGAATGTTGCACACTTTGATCCGGCCCATAGAAACGGAAATACATACAAATCTATTATTTTGGGGTGGCCGCCATCATTAAACGGAGCACAGTTTTCATGGTCTCCTTATCTTAAGTTGATAAGAACATTGGTAACTAAGAACTGACCAAGCGGCATGCTTTTATCATCATCCGAACGAAACTGCCTGTTTTGCCTTACAATTTACTTCACTGCTAGAACCCACGTTTGGGTGAAGAGCGAAGTCGGAAGCCGTTTACAGCCCTTGCTGCTCGTCTCGATCATGGCTACCCCATGTCTCGAGTGAAGATAAAAACAACAATTGCTGTCTACACTATGCTCGCCTTATTCGTGGATAAAACCCATGTTTTGAGTGAAGGGTGAAGTCAGAAACCGTTTACATCCCTTGTCGCTCGTCTCAATCATGACTAACCCCACGTCTCGAGTGAAATCGAGACAACAGTTGTGGTCCACACTGATGCTCGTCTCATTCGTGGCTAACGCCCACGTTTGGAATGAAGACTGAAATTGGAAGACTTTTACATGCTCTGTTGCTAGCTTCGACAGTGGCTGACCCCACGTCTCAAGTGAAAGAAAAGACAACAGTTGTCATCCACAGATCCACGTAACAGCCGTTGCGAAAACCCACGTTCTGAGTGAAGACAAAGCAAATACCCTTCTCGCTGCTTGTCTCGACCGAAATTGACCCCACGTCTCGAGTAAAAAAAAAAAAAAAAAACCAAAACAAAAAATTGCTGTTCACACTGACGCTCGTCTCATTCGTGACAAACACCCACGTTTGAGTAAAGAGTCAAGACGGGAGCCGTTTCCACCTCTCACGAATTTTCCTGTTCATAGCTAGCCTCAAGTCTCGAACACAAATCAAGACAACAACGACAGTCCACACTGCTACTCGCCTCATCTGTGACTAAAAAATTCACGTTTTGATGGAAGAGTCAATACAGATGACGTTTTTCACTTCGCCCAAATTGTCTCGACCACAGATAACCCACGTTTCGAGTGAACAGCATGACGTCCATTGCTGTATACACTCGTCACATATGAATCCAGAACCACTTTTTGAGTGAGGTTTACAGGACAAACAATGTCTTCACCTCGAGCCGCTCGTCTCGACCTTAACCAAGTCACATCCACTGCACAACCTTTACGTAGACCTGTTTCCACGATTCGAACTCCTTCTACAGGCACTGAAGAAAGCCAAGGAAGCCAAAGCCTTCTCCTCCTCAGAGCCCCTTCTGACCTTCTCATCAGTAACCCTTCGCCCAAATCCGGGATTTCGAGCCTGAACGCTTCAAACTGCCCCGTCCGAGCCCTCCGTCTCATCCTCCCCCGAACCCCCACGATCCGAATAAACGGAAACCTACTTTTCCTGCCTGGAGGCTCACAAACAGCAGAAACCCTAGCTACAATGATCTCTCGTTGGAGAAGAAAAACAATCGATGTCACCAACGACAAAGCCAACCT
Source organism: Lithobius niger (assembly GCA_023313725.1). NCBI lineage: Eukaryota > Metazoa > Arthropoda > Chilopoda > Lithobiomorpha > Lithobiidae > Lithobius > Lithobius niger. Next base: position 56,800 of record JAHWFP010182889.1, read on the forward strand.
AAAAGGGAAACAGCAACAGCACACGACGTCACAGCAATTTCAACATCATGGCCACACCATAATGCCATTCCTATAGAAGAAATCCTACAGGCAGCTTCCTAATGTCAACCAACAACATTCACCTCCCACTACCTGAGGGACATGTCAAGTGAAGGAAAAGAACTACGCCTGCTGGGACCAATCGTCGCAGCCAGAACTGTGGTCAAGCCCCCTTAAGCACTCAGAACGAAGCAGAACCAAGCCATCCATAGGAGAAAACAAGAATCAAAGATAAAGAATCAAAGATCCTTTACAGGGCCACCAAAATCAACGAAAGATAGCCAACGGCCTGTTTCAACATCCTGTTCTGAACAAGTGCGAATTTTTACCATAATAAAAATTTGTGGGGGAACGCCTGCTTGCATTCCGGGGCGCCCCGTCAGATCTGTGCCCGCCTCCACGTTTGACGAGGTCAGCTGATAATGTTAAAATTATCAGGTTATTATGTTTTGGCAAATAAGAAAGAACATTTTGCCAGCCCTCAATCCGGCCGGCTAAAAATGTTTTTTTTTTGCCTAAAACATACTTAACCAAGGGCCCGCCCTGCCTCCCCTCTCAGGTCACCTCCTGACAGATTAAGAGGAAAATGAATGCCGATACCGGCCATGCTGCCGCTTAAATAGACGAGTACTGCCTCGCGCAGACGCAGTGGGAACATGCAAGCAGGCGGTTACACACAACCGAAAAACGTCCAGAGAACCATCACATTCGAGGAATGTAATGCTAAAATTATCAGGTTAAGTATGTTTTAGGCAAAAAGAAACCGTTTTTAGCCGGCCGGGCTGAGGACCGGCAAAATGTTCTTTTTTTTTTTTTTTAAGGGGGCGGTGGAATGGACATCCAGTGTAAAGGATTGGCCCAGATTAAATTTAAAATTTATTTTTTTTTGGTTTTATTGGACAGCCGGCAGGGTGGTGAACATAAGGCTGGGCATGAATTAATTTACGATCGTTTCTGTAATCGAGGCAAATGACTGGCAGAATTATTTCAACTCGGACGTCGGATTTAGAAAAATGCGCCGCACAGATCTGATGGGAGATTGGCGGGTGCGACGTTGCAAGATGTATATATAGATAGGCATAGAATTTTTTGGGGTGGAGGGGGAGCATGCTGCCTTGGCTATGTGATTTACAGGTCTGTGCTGTGGACTGGTTCGATATTGCTTCACCGAAGCTAGCAGGTGCAGGCTTTTCTGAGGATTCTGTGGCTGCAACAAGGTGGGGGAGGCAGGCCATACTGTGCATGAGTGAAACACAAGTGTCAACGCTGACTATTATACACTGGGTTAGATACGGGCCAACCTGGTAGGGTGGTTCCAGGGGATGGAATTTGTTGGACAGCTTGAAGCGTAGTCTGCTTTGGTGGTGGCAAATGCTGGGTGATCAGTGGCTTCGAGTGAACGGCACACGGTGGGCTCCGGCAGTGCTGCGGTCCCCCACTGCATCTAATTTCGGGGAGGTGCTTCGCTTGGAGGCCGGGGAAGACAGCTTTGCAGGTCAATATGTGGGAATTGTTAATAACAATACTGGCCGGTATGAATCCAAGTGCGTCTGTGGGGTGCGCGGGCAGGTGGTTTCAAACGGTATGGCATCTGGAGTGTACATCACTGAACGCTAGGTGGAATGAGTTCCGCAGATTCGGTGTGCTGATTCTGGTGCTGACAGGCGCATATGGGATGTGTTCTGGGGGCAATGTACAGTTCCAAGTGTCGGCAAGGCGACGGGTTACCTCGCCAGTGCAGAGACGAGTTCAGCTTTCGACTCTACGACTATCGTCGGAGTTGGTCAGGGCATCTATGCCCAGGCAAGGGTGCCCAACAGGGCTTGTTTGTCTCCATGGCAACGGCACAGCTGCAACAGTTTAGGTCGTGGGGCAGGTGACCCGGTATAGGGGTGGTGGACGCCTTCAGGGTGTCGTGGACCGGGAGGTGCTCGTAGCTGGTTCCCACAGGTCCTCTCCTGGACGAGTGTTCGCAAGTTCCTGAACAATGCAGTCTGGTGGGCAGTGATCATGACACCGGCATGGGAGGTGGCTCCTTAGTTCAGTTGGCTGCTAGTGATGTCTGGAGCTGACAGGTGGGGTTGCCCCACCGAGAGGGTCTCCTGGTGGACCCTTGTGCAAACACGACGGCCGCAGGTTTCTGGGACCCGTGCGTCGGTGCGGTGGACGTCGATGGACCTGTGTGCACCGACTACAAAATAAAGTGGGGTAAGATTCCGTATCGTAGAACCTGCACGTTTTTTAATCTATCCCAAACAGTAACGCAGTTGAGGAAGGATGCTACGAATGAGAATTGAAGATTCTACCAGAGAACTTGTTCTTGCAGGAGAATCTTAAGTTCTCATAGTAGATTCCGACGAAACTTTGTTACGTTGAGTACCCTCCCGCCTCCCTGCTACCGACTCTTACCCCGCATGCTGCGGGCGAAAAGAGTGGAGGTTAGTAGAGATCGCAGAACGGAGGGAAGTAGGGGCGGAAGTGACGTAAATTTGCATGCATATCCGAACGGAAATGACGCAAAACAACAGGTTACAAAGCGCTGCAGGGCAGGGAAGGATCCCAAACAGTAACACAGTTTCGTCGAATTCTACTCTGAGAACTTAGATTCTCCTGTGAGAACAAGTTCTCTGGTAGAATCTTCAATTCATATATAAAGAATAAACTACATTTGTCTTCTGGAGGCATAAAACGCCTGGAAAAGAACGCATCTTCTGTCGTGACTCTCTCAACTTCAGTCAAAGTTGAAACATGCCAAAGAAAAGAAGTCTAAGCTTAAGCTCAATGAGGCCAACTTATCTGCCAGCATCACCAAGCTTCGGACCAAACTACACCTTACGGATCTGTGAATCTATCATAAACGCAGGTATACTAGTTTATCGATGATTTATGTTGCGTGAGTTCTAAGCTCAACACCGGCTGGCTAAACAATATCTAACAACAGCAGCTTGACAATAATCACAATCGGCATGCAAGTAAGGGAGACCACACAAGTTTTATTGGTTGAACGAAACGTATTATTTATTCACTAGTTGTTCCCCGGCGTAACATACGCTGGTCTAGCTGATTCCCGCTGATTCAACTCGGCTGTAATAGTCAGCATTATTGAAGTAACAGTGTTTGTTTCTAATTGTTAGAGCCCATATCCGTTCTCATTGTCGGCCGCTCGCCCTTTTTCTTTGCTAGCATGGCAAGAATGAGCCCGTTCGCCCTTTTGCTGATTGTTGAATCTTCGTTTGTTTAATCCTCCCTAACAGACCCTCTATCAAGTCTGCTCGTATCAGTAAGTCTGCTCCTGAGCTAAGTCTGCTCCTAAACGAAATATATATGTATATAGATAGTCAGATGTGTTAGTGTTAGTGGGGTTTAGCAAACTCCCACTTTATCCCAGTTTAGGCACTCTTAACTTAAAGGGGCTGGGGCTCTACACTACTAGTGATGCTAATGTGTCCTTGCCAGTGTTAGGCTTAATCCTTAGTATTCAATAACTATACTGACTAGTTCAGTATATACACTGACTATTCAAAGTTCAATACCTAAAGCTCTTTGACTATTCTAAGTCCAATAACTATTCTAAGTTCTATCAGTGTTTAGTTCTACTTAACTTATACATCTAGCTACAGCTAGGTTCCTGGTCAGGGGTGCTCAGTGTATGGTGGCCTTTCAGTGTCAGAGTTGGAGTCCAAGTCTGATTTATTTTCTGGGCGCTTGCTTATATACACCAGTGCTCTAACTGATCCTGTATTGGGGTTTGACTGAACAAGTCTGGGATTGCCCTTGAACAAGTCTGGGCTTGTCCCTGCTGGACTGGTTGGAACTGGATCTGGCCAGTGTGTACAGGTGCTCACTGAGCTGGTCTGGAACCACTGAGTTATAAGTTGTATCTGGATAGATCATAGCTTTGCTTCTGGTTAAAGTGCACTAGGCTGAACTGGCAGTTCAGGCTAGGTGCGCTTGTTTATAACTTAACTCCTTATGAGTGAATCATGTTAATTAAGTAGGCTAATGGTTGAATGGATGATGCTAATAATTAATGATAAGCTTTGATTACTTTATAATAATAAAGTCTGGATGGCACATCGTGCAGATACTGTGAAGATCCGAAACCGATATATCGGTGGTTTAAGGCTTATTAACCTAAATTAAACAATTAACAGATCTTCACATGAGGAAACTATCGCCACTTTCAAGATCTGCTAAATACACCGTCCCCAGCCACAGATTTGAAGTCTTCCTCGTCTTCCAGGGCTTCACGACATCCACATCCGTGCCACAACCAACTACTCAGGACTCTTCGGTTCTTGAAGCTCCGAATTCTCTGAACTGCAACCTTCAACCTCCAACCCTGTCTCACATCGTCCCCGATCTTCTACAACATGATGCTTTCACAAAGAGGTGATTAGGGCCAACCTGGCTATGCCCCCTGACAAATATGTGGCATGCCAGTTGTGGCAATATGACAATGGCATTGTTTTTCTCCCCTGTTGTGCCGAGATAAAAAAGTTGTTACCACAAAAACCCAGACACTCGCATGCCTGTCTTGCCGCTCCAAAGCTAAAGGCTTCGCATTCACCTTCTCCACTCGCCCTTAATTTCCGCACTACCCAACTATATGTTCGTTAGACTTCTGTCAGAATGGGCGCTCCTCTCTTCATCATCGAAGGCCTTGACGCACTCCTCCATCAAGTGACGCTTCTGACGCCCAACAGTCTTGAAGATGAAGACTTCTCGTTCCAACCATTTACTAAAAAAAAAACGTGTTTGTTTATGTAAGGACCACCCTGTACCACCCTGTCCTTCACCACCCTGTCCTTCACCAACTTTGGTGGTGTTTTCCCTCCTAAACTCGACTTCAACACTCCTGCACCACCTGCACCATCCCTTCGCATGCACTGAATTTGGATCTATCTTCGACTGCTTCCGTCATCAACGTCCTTTCAGCTACTCAGCTTCATCCTATGACCAAGTATTTTCATACTTCAATACTTCTCGTCCAACCTTCATCCGAAAGTAAAGACTTTCAAATCTGCAATCATATCCTTCATCAATGAAGATTAAGAAGTCTGAACCCTCTCACAGGTAACTTCTTTTCAACTCTCCTTCTTTTAACTGTACATTCCTTAAGCATCTTAGCTTCAACCTCTTGGAACTCACTTCCCCATCAGCAGAAAGCCTCAGCGCATTGAATTTTGCAGAGTCTCATCCTCCAGGGAGCCCAACTCTCAACCCTAGGGTGTCCGTCATGTGGTGCCCACCACCTCAGTGACGATGTCTACTGTAGTGCAAAATTACTGGTAGTGTATATTTCCAAAACTGCTAATAGAATGCCAAATTTACCGCGGCCAGCTGGTTAAAATGGGTTTCTATAGTCTAAGTAGGAAATAAACACTACCTGTCCCCACCCTAACTCCCCTCTACAGCTGTGACTGCCACTGCAAATTATCATTTGCCACTCATTACCGAGAGGTGGTTCCAGGTCTGGCGGAGCAAATGTTACAGCGGTGGAAGAAAAAGGTATGCTCTAATGCCTCGGGTGGTAGGGCTGGCCGAGTGCCACATTATTTAATCGTTTGTTTAACACAGTAAGGAGGATTTTATTAAGAGAAATGGAGATTCTAGCAGAGAATTTGTTCTCGCAGAAGAATTGAATTACTCCGAGTAGAATACAACGAAACTGTGTTAACTGAATGGCCCATCCGCCTCCCTGGTGCTGGGGGGCCATCCGTAAAAAAAAAGGATAGTGGTGAATAAGTGAGAGGAGGCAGAGAAGGAAAGGCCGGAAGTAATGTAAAATTTGCATAAATCAGTAAAGTGTATGCAAATTGGAGGATTAACCCCTTGACTCCCACCATGCTAAGAACTGCTCTGCACTCATATACCAGGTAATGCAGTGAAGCCCTTAAAAGCATGCTGCGCAAGCAGTGTCCACACCACTGCTGGCTGTAATTTACCTTTGTTCTTTAGCAATTGCTTTCCCAAAATTAAGTGTCTTTTATTTCGCCAACACTCCCCCCCCCCCCGAAAAAATACAGAAACCCTGTAAATAGCTGGTTCGCATACGCAATGGCTTCCGATAAGCAATGGCTTCCAAATAGAAAACACAATTTCGAGGAACAACTGCTTATCTGAACCAATTATTTATAGAATTACTTTATTTTGTTGCCCCCCCCCCCCAAAAAAAAATACAGTAATGCTATAAATAGTTGGAGAAATAGAAAACACACAATTCCTTACTTATTTGAAATAGAAAATAGAGAGACGCTGTAAATAACTGGTTCAACCAAATAATTGCTTCTCAAATAATGTGTTTTTTATTCCTCCAACCCAGTTGATTTGATTGGGGGGGGGGGGGGGGGGG
>JAHWFP010182889.1:63293-139821 GCA_023313725.1 Lithobius niger
GAGGACGGGTTGAAGGAATAGAAAACACACAATTTTGAGGAAGCAGTTACTTATCTGAAATAAAAAAAAATAAGGAACATGCTGTAAACGAAACGGGTCACTTCCGTAAGTACCATCTACAGATTTAGCTTCGTCGTCAATATCAGATATATCAGACAATTCATAGTCACTAAAATCAACATCCTCCTCTTCTGGTACATATTCCGAGTCACTACCGTCATTTTCCTCCATTTTTACACTTCATGTTTGCAGTAAAATTTAGAAAAGCGCAGTTGGATGCATGCTCGGCAAATGTAAACAAACCAGCTTCGTTAGGCCTAACCAGCGCTAGTGCGCTTACGTCGGGCTGGAAATTGCAACTTGTAAATTCACAGTCACTTACCATTGATCTGATTCTCCTCTGGAACGATTCACGATGAACCATTATCATTTTCCACAGCCTTTATGCTATACGATTACAGCCAAACTAGCCGAAAACTACTAAAACCGGTAGAAAACAAAGCAGTCGCACGTTCGTCATTCAAGCAGGAAGGCTTGATCGCGCCACCCTTCAGAAGGCCGCAGTGTTGTGTCCAACGTGGTCTGTGAATGGCTGAAAACAACGTGGAATTTCACTGGCTAAATCTTTTGTTACGTCACAGCCAACAAATAGCCTCTTTCTGCATCCTACTAGTGTAAAATAAAGTATTGTTGGGCCCAACCACGCTTGGTGTGCTTTGTATTTGACAACGTAAACAAACACGTACGGGTCGTACGTGTGGTAGGAGATAGCAGCGTTTTAAGCACGTATGGGTCGTACGTCTGGTAGTCAAGAGGTTAAAGAGCCGAGAGCAATAGGATATCCCATTTGTTTAACACTGTTCCTTCGGATACTACTTCGAAAACTTCGATTATCCTGCGAGAACAAGTTCTTTGGTAGAATCTCTATTTCTGGTAATAGAACAGTTCTGGGAACCATCCCTAAACACTCGGTGACCCTCAACACAATGGAAAGGACAACTCGGAAAGCCTTTTAGGACTTTTAAGATGTTGGAATACTCTTAAGGTAAGTTTAAGCATAATGACGTAATAGGACTTACATGATGCAACAGTTGATTCAGACCATTTTTAAAGGAAATTTTACTGTGAACATATTATGTAGCTGGTTTATTTTCAATCTGATGAACGGTTTAGTTAGGTACAGCAAAAAACTGTTTTTTGGTCGCCATATTTGGATCCATTTTGAATAATTGGGTCCTATTTGCCCCTGGGCAGATTTGGATTCACCGTGCTCAAATTACGTTAAAACCACCCAGTGTCCAGCGTCTTACCGTTTTTCGTTGAGATGCTTTTAGACAGCCTTTTGTGGGAATAATCCTCCAGGCGCCCTATCTACGATGTCATTGCAACATTGAAAATTCCGTAACGGTTATTACTTTGAAAATTCATCTCAAATTTCGTTAAAGTTCTGGAAGGAATATGCACAATTTCAGGAAAGGAATACTATTTACCACTATTCTTGCGAATTTTCGACTGACTGTTCGATGAAGACAGACGAACAGTCTATCACAACAAGTCAGACACAAGGAAGGAAGCAACCTCCGAGCCTTGGAATCAATGGCTATACATCATTGCAGAGAGCAGGCAGTTCATCTAATGAATATCCAGGAGCCAGCTTACAAACAGATTGGAAGTATGATGATACCAAATTTGAGAGAAAAACTGGAGGCTAAATGGCAAAGTTTTCTTCCCAAGGTCCCTGTTATGGGAGATAATGACACCAACGTTAGCACAACAATGCATGTGAGTAGCGCCAACAACAACAAGGCTAGCTAACTCAAGGCCAACTGTGGAGTGGAGGGAAGTTTGAATGCTAAGTCCATTAGAGAGCAGAAGTGTGGAAGTGTGAAGTCTCTTGGCCTGTGGTGTGAAGAAGCATCTAGAAAGGTTGCCAAAAATTTGTAAGTTTGGCAAGGTTTGCCAAGTTTTGCAAGGTTTTGCTGGTAACTTGGAGAGTTTTTGGTGCTGCGTTTTGACTGTAACTTGTTTTATAATGAACAGTCTGTCGAAAATTCGCAAAAATACTGGTAAATAGTATTCCTTTTCTGAACTTTAACGAAATATTGTTGCAATCTTATGGCTTGCTATTTTCGTCTCTTACAAATTAAATCCTGCATACCTTTTATTCTTTTTTTATCTTTTATTTTTTTCTGCAGTTTGAAATTGTAAAAATTCCTCGGAGCCGTCAGGTTGGCCAATCCTACATAACTAGCATTCTCACAACATTGAATGCATTGGCTTACTCAGTGCTTCAAGTGACGCATTACCTGCCGGACTTAGTAAGTGAATTCAGGTACACATTAAATGTGTTATGATCCATCCTTTTCAAGCCTCAGAGTTCATTGTGGCCTAGTAAAATATCTGAAGGTGTTTCTTACAGGTTTGTACGATTTCCGGAAAAAAAAATTCCTTGTCTGGAAGAAGGCTTAAAATACGTAGAAAATCCTGGAATTCCATAACAGAATTGTGTTTCTGTTTTCCGTGTAAATGTTGTGATACAAACGTAAAAAAAAATATAAATAAATAAATAACTTAACACATTTAGCAGGAACTAAAAATAAAATTTCATTGCCAAGCCCTGTAATTGTAGGTTTACAGGCGATACGAACCCAGTTATTAGCACGTGTGTAAATGGTTCCATGACAATTCATCACATAATTCATTGATGTTGAGTTATTCATATGTCAGGTCTTCATAGCATCTCATTATGCCATAATACCTCAATCAGTCGGGTGCTTTTCATTCTTAAGCGTGAACAAGCAACACATTTATTTAAAGCAAATATCACTCCAGGCATCGTGAAGTTGGCTCATGTGACAGGGTTCAGACAAAACCTGAAAAACCTAGAGAAACTGGAAATCTCAGGGAAAATGAGAACAGAGCCAAAATCTCAGGGAAAACGAGTCATTTTTTTGAAAATCAGGGAAAAGACAGGGAAATTTGAAAAAATGCCTTTGCGTCTGATGTGTAAGTTCCATTGAATTAGCAGCTCAGAAACAAAATCCTAAGCTACTGTAGTTAGCAAATATTTTAATTTGTGCTTTAACATGTTCAAGTATTTTAGATATTACTTCAATAAACCAAATCTTAGGGTAATACCAATACCTGTGATGAAAATGCGTTTAGTCCCGTCTGGGCTAGTCTCTAAGCGGCTATTTTCGGGGATGTTGGGTTATTTTCTTACAAATATTTATAAAAACGTTAGCTACTCCCTATTTCCCTAACTAAACATCTTGCAAACACCTGGAAAACCTGGAAATGTCGAGGAAATCGAGAGCAAAATAATTGTCTGAACCCTGATGTAAACTCGAAAGGCAATCAACTGGCATTGTGCTGCTAATTTTGGACGAATACACTTCATTAATTAATGTTGTTTAACTTGTTTGGATTGCCAATACTTGCGCCTTCGACAGGCAAATGTCAATCACGTCGATGGCTTGAAGTTACGTATACTTGTTGGATGCAAACGGTTTGTGCTTTCATATATCCTGCTCACCGATGTGGATAGGACATGCTGGAATGGTTGTGTCTCGTGGAAGATGTCAGCGTTGCTGTGAGTTTTCTATTTTTTGTGTGAGGCTGGCTGCGAGTGATGAATGTACAAGAAATTGAATATCGGGATATGAAGGGATATTCATCAACAGAATATCAAACTTTTAAAAATGCCTAGTTGAGGTTGCCTCAACGGCACGGAAGTATGCGCCCTTGCTGGAGGTAGATGGAAGAAGGGATCCTGTGTTGTGCCAATCTATGTCGAGTATCTGTGACATGGGCGGCTATGTCATTGGAGAGGGAAGGTACTGAGAAGCAATCACATGATCACAAAGGCAGATTTTGATGTCACAATGGGTTTTTCCAATGCATGCCGCGCTGTGGTCTTCACACGGTACCTAGTAAATACCCCTTTTTGTGGTTGGGCAAACAGGTGCGAGATGATCATGTGGCGGCTTGCGACTGGAGTTTGTTAGATCCTCGGGGGCTTGCTTATTCTACTGTTGTTTAACATTGATAAGGATTCGTGCGTTTAGGCTGTAAGGTTTCATGACAGCTTGTCATACCCTGTTTATTTCCCAAACCCACCACCAGAGAGCGCCACCTTACTGAGCGCCAGTAAGGTGTAACGAGCGTGATCATAGGATACACATATATAACATCTCCTTCCTTAATGGAAGGGAATTTTAACTAATCATAAAAGTAATAGAACAAGTAAAGTTAACAACATAATCAAAACTCGTTGATAAATCGCCTAAGCTCGGTCACTGCCCTTCCGCTTCTTGTCGTGTAGAAGAGCTGACGTTGTTCTTTGTTTGCTACAGTTGAGGAACCTGGAACACTGTTTTCTGATTCTGAATAGGGTTGCCTTAGCACTTGACTGGTGGATGGTGTTCGTGTTTCATACGTACTGTTTGGGGTTGCCTGGGCGATGCCAGGTGTTGGTGTTTCTTGTATTCAGTTAGCCATTGGTGGGCCAGTGTCATCCTCTGCTTCCCTACTTGGTGTTTGTCCTGTTGTTCCCCTAAAACGAAGGAATCGTTGGTTGACACGACTTGATATGATCTTGGTTTCGGCCCCACGTGAATGACCTTGCCTTTAGTCCACTGAGCTGATGGGTCTTTTGCATCCACACTAGGTCTTCTAGTGTGGAGGTCAGCTGGGTTGTGCTGATTGTTTTGGCGGCGAGTCAATGCCTCTCTGTAGTTTGAGCAGTCAAATTTTGGTTCAAGAAGCACTTTAGTAGTTGGCAGGGTTGTTCTGATGGGGCGACCCATTAGCATCTTAGACGGAGCTTATAAATCTGCTGCTGAAGTAGCTCGAAATTCCATGAGGACTTTATACAGGTCTTGACCATCCTGTTGAGCGTCTGAACTACACGTTCCACTTGGCCATTTGACCGTGGATAGTGAGGAGAGGAAAGGTTGTACCTAATGTCCCACTCATCGTAGAACTGTCGAACTGCTGCAGATGAAAATGGAGGCCCCTGATCAGAAATAACTTCATCTAGGGCTCCGTGCACAGAAAAAAATTGATTTAAGAGCAGTTATGACATTAGTTTCATCAGTAGATGTCATACGTCTCAGTTCCACAAATTTGGAAAAATAGTTAACGAGTAACAAGTATGTTGTTTTGTTTAACTCAAAAAAGTCAATTGCAACTTTTTGCCATGGCCGTTTTGGAATATCTCGATCCAGAAGTGGTTCGGCTATATTTGCACGCTGGTGTTGCTGGCATGTCTCGCATGAGGCAACAAGATTTTCAATATCGGACGAGAGTCCTGGCCAGTAAATAGCTTCTCGGGCTCGAATTTTCATCGCAGTGATCCCTGTGTGGGCAGTGGGCAGTCTATGCAGTATGTCTTGACGAAGTGATGTGGGTATTACTAAACGCTGACCGCGGCACACGGCAATGCCAAAATGGTCTAACTGACAGTTTTGTGCTTGATTTTGCGTCAGGCCACCCCTCTGCCACGTAATACAGGACATCCTGTAAAATTGGACCAGTTTTCGTTTCTTGGCGGATGTGTTGCATTTTACCTTGCGTCATTATGACCAGCAGCGATACTTCTGCACTTGCCGCACTATTAGGGGGCTCACGGAATGATTCTGTTCGCAGAGGGGCCCGGGACAAAGCGTCTGCTAAGATTAGTTCTCGGCCAGGGATGTACACCATATTGACATCGTGTCGGAGGAGACGAAGAAGGAATTTTTGAAGTCTTGGAGTTATAGTGTCATATGGCTTACTGCTTAGGCCTATGAACGGCTTGTGATCAGTTTGGACTACAACTGGACGACTGTATGTGTAGTAGTTGAATCACTCTAAACCAAACACGACGGCTAGGAGCTCTTTTTCTATTTAGGGGTATTTCTGCTGGGCTGTTGTTAGATGCCGAAGCATACTGAATGTGTCGATAATTTGGACAAGACCAAATTGGCTGGCATCTACTGACACGGTGACAGTTTTATTGCTGTCAAACACGGCGAGAACTGGTGCCTGCGTTAAGCGGGCCTTTATCCTGTGTAATTGCTTCACCATATTTTTTTCCCAGTGTAGCGGCCGAAGCTACGACTTCTGAGGTGCTTGTAGCCTCGCCGACATCAAGATGGTTTTGACCTTTAACTTCTAGTCGTGGTGGCGGTTTTTACTTTTACGGAAAACAGCACACGTATGCTACTGGCCCAGTATGGGTAACAGAGAATCATTTGTCCTAACTGTAGGCTAACTAGACAACTTTAAAGGGGGGTATTCGCTGCCACCAGGTGGGTGTTTCTAAATGCAGCTGTAAGTTTAAATAATAAGTGGTTTTCTTAAGTATTATAACTTCTACATTTAGTCTAACTAGCAGAAAAACAGGCGTTTTACAAACTCTTAGGTTTATTAAAAGGCAGATAAATATAAACAATTACATTTAGTATAAACTAGTGTTAAACAAGAAAAGCTTTTACATTAAAGCACGGCGATTTTTACAACAGGAAAAATCAACAAGAATTTGCATGAAATTCGACTCAAACTTCACATTAAAAGTGATGAGTAAAAATACACTTTCGATTAGAAATGTTTTATGGGACCTCGAGAACCCGTTATAACATGCAAACCGCGGGAATTACATGAAATAAATCTATTTGGTGCAAACCGCGGGAATTACACGAAATAAATCTAATTGGTGCAAACCGCGGGAATTACACACAAATAGTCAAGATTATGTTTCTTAAGTCCGACCTAAGATCAAATCAACAAATCTGTAGATCCTTAATATTTGGGGCTTTACCAACAAATACGTCTTCACTTGCAGATTTAGTGTTTAGATTAAATTCATAATAAACACGGAAAGAAAGCTGGTTTTTAGAAAGGGACCGTGAACCCTGACGTTATGGCGATGGGGGCCAAGAATGCCGACTATGGCTCCACCTCCATAATTCCCTCAAAGCTTAAGGTTAGGTTAAGTTTAAAACTAAAATTTAGAATGGGGTATTCCGAAATTAAATTTTCTAAACTAACACTAGTCTAATACGAACCAATTACCTTTGCCCAGCATGGCAACATTCGGACGGGACATCTCCTATACCGACTGGCATAGTCACCTCTGGCTTTGAGATCTGATGAGCGTGTGCTAACGAGTGAGGGGAGCGGGGGCTTTTTATGCTAGTGACCGGAAGTTCGCGCGGACGACCAGGAGAGCTACGGGGTCTGATTGGTGGAGGGCTTGGAGAACAATGGAAAAGTTGGCAGAGCAAAGGGGATTTTGCTTGGCGCCGTTTGAAGGAACGATTATGGACTGCGTGATAGAGAGAGGCCAGTAGAGTTATACTCATTGTTTGGAACGTGTAAAAGGCCTTTAATTAATATTGATTGTTTTATTATTAAACCACGATGTTATGCATCGCGACTATTGAAGGAAAGATCTCAATAAATTCGGTTATTAACATTGGGAAGCCAGGTTTTACTTTGGGAAATCGAAAGCCAAGTCGGTTTGCTAGGAACAACTAAGTAAAAACAGAAAAGACGTGTCCGGGAAAATTCTTAAGTTAGGATGTTGCCTAAGCTTCGGTAGTGGTGATGTCAAAAGATTACGTTAAAAGATTATTATAAAATAAAAAGTTTAAAGTTACCAGCAGATGCTAAAACGCATTTCAAATAGTTAAACAGTATTTGCAGCCGCAAAATTGAGTTTTAGATGTCGGACATTTCTCAAGTGCATTAAATATGAGGTTAACTACCTTCGTAGAGGAAGCCCCTCCTAATAAACACTAAGCTAATGTCTTTGGCTTTAGGCTTTAAAAATAAAAGTAAATACAATTTTTACAAGTGGCGAAAAATGGCATCTCGTGCGCTACGGTAATTATGGCTTCGGTTTCGTGCGTTTTTCAAAATGCTGTAGAATGACTTCTAGATGGAATTTTGATGTTCTGTTTCCGGGGGAATACAGAGAAAGTTCTTGGCTATTAAGAGCTTTTTAGATGAGACGAATCGGTCCATTTTTCTGGAAGTTACAGGAGGTTGAAGTTGGGGTTTTTCACGGCCGAGGCGCCGAGAAAATAAAATTGTTCATTGCCGTAAACGAAGTTTCCCTCAGGTTGTTGTTAGTTTGAGTTGAGGTATCCTCTCAAATCGGGTGAAGAACTCGGGCCTTCTTTACACCAGTGCCATGCAATATATTTATGCAGGAGTGTTCTTAATAAGTGGGTTACTTGAGAGAGGTTAGGGATGAATTTTGTCAGATACGTCATAATTCCCAAAAATCGTAAAAGTTCATCAGCATTTGTTGGCGGTGGAAATTCTGAGATAGCTTGAAGTTTCCGAGGGTCTGGCTTTATCCCTGCGTCAGTGAGTCCATGGCCAAGGCAGGTGAGTTCAGGTACTGCCAGTTGCAACGTGGCCCGATTGTTATATATGTGTATCCTATGATCACGCTCGTTATACCTTACTGGCGCTCAGTAAGGTGGCGCGCTCTAGTGGCGGGTTCGGGAAATAAACAGGGTATGACAAGCTGTCATGAAAACTCAAAGCCTAAATGCACGAATCCTTATTAATGTTAAACAACAGTAGAATAAGGATCTAAAATGGTGTCAGAAGTGGGATCGTTTGATAGCCTTATTCAGGGACCGGCCGTCAAGGCATATCCGTAGTTTGTCTTCTTGGTCAGCAAGTATTAGATTAGTAAATCACTCAGTTGGCTCATTCACTGGGGTGATTATACCTGCAGCTACCATTCTGTGCAACTCTGCTTTTACTTTTTCATGCAGGTCTAGAGGTATTTTGCGGGGTGATGCAATGTGTGGCTGAACATTAGGATCTACTTTTATACTTTTTTATTATTTCTACTTTTTTCAGTCGACTATCCCTTGAAACACATCTGGGTATAAATCTGCTACTGCTTCCAAGCGTTGCTTAAGTGGGAGCTGAGATTCAATTTGTTTGAGTTGCTTAATACGGCCTACTAATTTAAGGAGCTGTCATGCTTGCAGGCCTAATATAGGCTTTGTATTGAGGCTAGTGACAACAAACCCAAACTCAGCTGAATACTTCCCAACTTGACAATTGATCATGCATTCTCCTATAATGGGAATTGCCTGCCGTGCATAAGTCATTATTATTAGTTTTGATTTTTTCAAAATTGGTCTGTTTTTCCACTTAAGGAGTTCTGCTTGGGGTATCACATTGACTTGGGCACCTGTATCAAGTTTTAGGTTAGTTGGATTTCCATTACATTTCACAACTTCAAGCCATTCGCTGACATTCTCTGACTCAATATTATCGATGGTTAGTTTTCCTAAGAAGAGCGTCTCTGCTGGGTCTTCGTACTGTGTGTTTGTTACTTCATTTTCGTATTCTATGGCATTAACCCTACTTGCTTGCAGATTCCTACCTTGCCTACAAACTAATTCCCAATATCCTCTGCGATTACAGGATCTGAACACTGAATTAAAAGCTGGGCACTGTCTTTTTGCGTGATTACCACCACAATAATTACAATTTGTGATTAGGTTAGATGTATTATTTCCTTGCCTGCTGTTTGCAGTACGTGTCATTTCTTGATTTACACGTCGTGGAGCTGGCCGATTGTTGTGGCGGCTCTGTATGGCATCGATTTCTGCTTCACATTTGATTTCTATCTGATCATCAACTTGACTTAATTTTAGAACATGCGTGTTTGATAATTCAGCAGCCTTACAGTTATCTATAACTTCCGTTAGGGTTATTTTGGCATTTCTGAGAAGACGCTCCTGTAATGGAATATTGTGAATGCCTTGAATTATCAGATCTTTCAGATTTCTGTCCCTTGGATTTAGGTCATTATTAAATTCACTTTCGTCTGCTTGGTGACGAGCCCTAGCAAGAAATAAGTCAAAGTTTCGTTTTTTCTTTGCTTCATTTTCCAAAACATAAATGATGCTACTGTAGAGATTTTTATAACCAGCGTAATGTTTGTCAAATGCAGTGAGTACGAAATCTAAAGTCAAGGGGTTCAGACGTTTCACTGTTTGGTTTCCTTCCGTAACGTCAGTTGTACCTGTCTCAAACGTCATCGTGTGGTAGTGATTTTTAATTTCGTCACCGCATACGTGAAGAAACAGCGCTATTTGAGTCTCTTGATCTTCTTTGTGATATTTAAGCGGCAACTTGTACGTATTGAAATCGCGACGCCACATTGTCCAGGCCTCATGC
This sequence comes from Lithobius niger, assembly GCA_023313725.1. Classification (NCBI taxonomy): domain Eukaryota; kingdom Metazoa; phylum Arthropoda; class Chilopoda; order Lithobiomorpha; family Lithobiidae; genus Lithobius; species Lithobius niger. The sequence continues at coordinate 73,494 of JAHWFP010182889.1, forward strand.
GGGTTGGATCCGGGTGAGAATTCCTTGAATGGTGTGATATTTGCCGCCATGTTCTCTTTTTTCGTTTTCCGGTGGGCGAAAGCTTTAAATCCCGTCTGACACCATGTTAGATCCTCGGGGGCTTGCTTATTCTACTGTTGTTTAACATTAATAAGGATTCGTGCGTTTAGGCTTTGAGGTTTCATGACAGCTTGTCATACCCTGTGTATTTCCCAAACCCACTACCAGCGCGCGCCACCTTACTGAGCGCCATATATAACAGAGTTATGAACAACTTCGGTGACGGTAATATTTTGTGGGACTCGTGTTTTTGTTTTGCTCCTCGTTTTATAAGAATGGAGCTGTGGATCATTCTAGACATCTCTTCAATTACTACACAATTCCACAACACGGAACAAAACAAGGAATGTTCTTTTTGTTCCTTATTGTGGAATTGTGTAGTAAGTGAAGAGACGTCCGTAATATTTCCAAAAATGTCAAAGTTACTACCTTGAAAGTTCGAAGACGTTACAACCTTACTAAATGCACACAAGTTCCAAGATATTTCCTCACTTCAATAACTTGTGAATTTTCGATAGTCCTCTACTGCAGATGTTATAAACAGCCATCTGAATTCTTCTGGCATCGTAGTACACCACTATTCTACCTCTCAAGTCATCTCAAGTGTAATGGGTTTATATTTAGGTCAAATACGAACCCATCACATAAGTCAGAATATGGCTGAGCAATAAATGTTATAAATGTGACACCAAATAAAATAATGAAGACGCGACTTGATTTTATACCTCAATCTCAACAGTCTTTAATAAGACAGTATGTTAAATCCACTTGACACTTTACAAGAGTTACCCCAATAATTGGCTCGGCCTTTGATACCTTACAGAAGCTAATATCCCAGTGTCACCAAATGTTAATTAAACTTAGTGCCAGTAATTCTCAGTTATCTCATAATATCCAAACATGTAATGATAAATGTAAACCACTGGAACCCAAACCAAGGTTACACCCCTAAAGGGTTCTCCAGTTATACCAAACTCTATAACCCTTGAGGGTACACAACAGTCAGGGAATCTATTGAACGGATAAGTTAGCTGAACACCAATATAATAACTGTTCATAAGTAATATGCATGATAAACAAGTATTGCACTTAGCTGTAACAATGCAGGCCAAATGGAACCTCAGCCCAATCCTGGCCTTGGCAGTCTGGCTCTCGCTCTCTCTCTCTCTCTGTCTAGGGCAACTGACAGTAGGCTAGTGGGTTGGTGGTCAAGGAAACTCAATGACAGTGACTTTCACTCAAGTTGTTCTCTCCCCTCTCTCTGAGCTGGAGTCCATAGTCAAGTTCAAGTTTAACCTGCTTTTATATGTTGGGTTGACCTTTATTAATTTAGCAATGTATTGTAATGTGTTCTGGTGGCCTTCGTGGGGGAGAGGTTTTTAATTAATACGGTGCGGCTTCGATTGAAGCCCCAAGGTTCTTTCTTAATTACTGGTTTTGACAGATTTATGATGAAAGCGAAAGTATGTCGCAGGACAGATTTGTGATCCTTAATACATACGGTATTGGCAATCGAAGGTGGCTGTAAGAGCATTCCAATCTTTTATTGTACAATAAATCAAGAAGCAAAAGTTAACTGTCAGCAAGGAGATGTGTAGGGAAATTAATAATGGCTTAATTAATATTCATAACAGAAACAATACAATTAATTAATTATTGAATGCATAATTGCATAATATCATACATTTATTAAATGCATGAGCCGAGTATTTATTCGGATAGATCAAAACGACTCCAGATAGCAATTATATTGGGAGCCCTTCTTCAAAGGTGACCGAGAGGCGGCAAGATCATTTGAGACTGAACAAGTGTAATTACACCTATTGTTAGAGTTTAAAGGATGGCATTACCAGATGACATTATTTACGACAATTTCGTAGAACCTAAATGACTTTCTAGAACTAGATTTAATGACGATAAGATCGTCGCTCATGATCGATCACTTCGTGGAATAACAATAAGTCCTCCCTCACGGGATGGTGGCATTTACCATCAAAGTGCCGCGTACGGGGAACATTTAATGAACCCAAATTCAACAATGGAATGAGTGACAGAAGGAGAGGTCCCAATTGACGATAAGGGCCCAAGCTGTCCAAATGTTACTATATTTAGCATTTCAATAATAAATCAATACTACAATGGATTGATCATGGCCGATAACGCCACAGTATTTAAACCGAACCTCGGAATGCGTGATATCATCCGATCACCAGCCGCTTAACTGTTGTTAGCTAGTTCACGCCAGTCAAATTCCGAAGGCCGCAATCCAGAAGTACGCCAGGCAGATTTCCGTGCCGGGTTAGCGACGGGGCTTTGCCGCCCAGCCGAGCCGTGGGCCGATGGCCGCACTCAAGCTTCTCTTATAGAGATAAGTATTCCGAATCATTTGCTATAGCTATTGATGTTTATGCTTAACTAGTACCAATCCGTACGCTACTAAATTAACCCGAGATTCCTTTAAATTAATATAAAGAATATCATAATGATTAGGTTTACCGCTCGACTTAATCCGTAATGCCATTCGTTCGACTCATTGCCGATAATTGTAATCATACAATCAAATCATAACAATCTGTCACTGATTTAATTGGCCATATTGTGGGGTCAATATTGTGTACTGCGGAGTGTGGATTAAAGGCCCAGTATAATTGGATGTTTGCATATTATTTAGACTACCTATTTTATACTTGATTAGTGTTTTATACAATTGTTTGCCCTTATGCCATCCTAGACGATAATGTTTATTCTAGTCAAATGGTCACTGGAATAGAACATTGCAATGGAGTCATAAGTGTGATTCAATTCTCCCAAATGCCCGAAAAGAAAAAATAATACTAATAATTTAAGAGCATTCAGTTGTATTTTATAGAAAATACTGCCATTTTCCGCACTTTACAGTCCTTAAAAAGCTGAAATTTTAGCGTTAAAATCCGGGTTAGATTTTTTTTTTACCCCAATAGTCAACAACGATAGTTGGTTTGTTTGTAAACAGAATTTTAACAATCAAAAGTACGGGAAAATTTAGTAGCCTATTTATGAAAATAGCGCTGGTTGAGCTTTGTTGGAAAATAACATTGTTGATTTTGCTTGTATCTTGCAATCATTTGTGAAAATAGTTGGTTGACATGTTCAATGCTATGAAATATGTTCAAGTGTGTTATCTTGTGTGCGTTTAAAGTGTATTTGCTTTGAATTTTTCCACAATAAGAGGAAATTTTGGTTAAATTTGGGTTAAACTTATAGGCCTAAATTTAGTTCAATGCATTTGGTTTATTAGTCGCTACAGTGCTAATTTTGTGTGAAACTGATCGTGGTTGGTCTTAAAATAACCACCGTCAAATTATTGCCGACTTCAGGTGTTAAAATTTGGGAAAATTTCCTTATTTTTTCATTTTAAAGGGAAAATTCATCATTTTGGTTCGAATTTGTAGAAAATTTTACAAAATTTTCAAAATGCTTAAAACTTAAGACTTGTGCTACAAAATAAGTTTAAATTTACTTTAAGCTTAAATATTTGCTTAAAATCTAGTTAAATCTAGTAAAATCTAGTTAAATAATGCCTAGAACTAGAAGTAATCGTGCTAGAGGCACAGTTCAAGTTTCTTCGAGAGGCACACAAATTAGAAGGCCAGTAAATCGCCAATATTTTGTGGAATTCACAGATGTTCAGTCAGTACTACTAATTTAGACAATACTAATACTACCAAAATGAATCGGATACAGAATCAAGAGTATTCTGATACCATCGACGCTCAGCTAATCGCTCAGCTCAAAATAAGGGTAACGCTAAAGATCGGACTAGATCTAGAATCCCACGTAATAAACGTGCAAATCAAGTACTTTTAAATTCGCAAGTACCACTTAGTACCCAGGTACCAGTACATAATCAAGTGTCACCAAATAATCAGGTGCACGCTAACCAAAATGCGCCATTCAGCCATAACTTGCCACTAAATGAAAATGTTTCACTAAATCAAAATGTGCCACTAAATCAAACTACGCCGTTAACCCAAACAGTGCCGTTAAATTTAGTAACGCTACAGCACAATCGGGTAACGCCAAACTTAACGCCAACTATGCCTACCTTGCAAATGCAAACAAGCGCTCAAACACCGCTTAATATTCAAGTGCCAATAAATTCGCAAATGCCGAATCCCATGTTCCTATTACTCCAAATATAGTGATAAATTCCCAAATTTCAGACGGTAATCAAACGCCACTAAATTTAACCCCTAACCATAGTAGCGGACAACAGGGTGATTCAATGGATGAATCTCGCCTTCAAAAGATTTTAGATCATACTTTAGCAGTATGCTTGCAATCCAATAGTGATAATCGTAAGGCAGTAAATGATAGTCATTTAGAAGTATTAAAAACTATTCAGGCTAGAGATTCACAAACTAAACCTAGACTTTGGGCAGAATTACGAACAGCCAAGAAGGCTATCCTTCCTTTTGCAGGGGATGACTCATTAGGCATTTTCGCTTTTGCATTAATGGTCGAAAATTTGCGAACATTAGATCCTTCATTACAGGACTCAGAACTAATTTCAGCTGCATGTAGTAAATGTACAGGTCCAGTTGCAATTTATTTAGCGATGAATCCGCATATAGCCACTTCCCGAAATTGGGACAGTTTTAAAGAAATTTTAATCGATAGATTTGGTTGCGGAGGTGAAATCGTTACACCTACGTCGTTCCACACGGCGCGACTCAAACAGGGAGAAACTATCGAACTTTTTGCTGCCAGGCTAGAGAAAATGGCTTCACAACTTTGGAGAGTTAAACCTTCCGATTCGGAAGCACAGCGAGCTTTTAAACAATTAGCTAAGGATGATGGTATGCGTTCAGTATTTTTACACGCCATGCCACGGGAAATTGAAACTCATGTCACATCACAAATGCATACTACGTTCAGGGATACGTATAATTCAGCCATTTATAAACGTTCTGTTTTAGCTGGATTCCAAGGCGATGAAAATGATCATAACTCAAATAAACTAGGCACTAAACAACTTTCTAATATGGATGCAAACAATTTAGCTTTTGGCACAATGCTAGATAAAATGAACTCCTTAGAGAAAGTTATAACTAAGCTTAGCAACGCTAAATCTAAAAATATTGAAGCTAAAGCTAGCGCAGTTAACACTAACGTAAACCAAGTCAAAATTTGCTACCGTTGTTCAGCCCCAGGGCATATAAAACGAGAATGTCGTACAAAAGACGAAAACTTACATACAGTCCTACAACGTTGGAACAAATCTAAACAAGAAGGAGGATTTCCTACAAATAAATTTTACAACAAAAACGGTCGCCGAGGTAACCGTTACAGGGGAAATAACTGTGGTAAACGCAGAAATTATTTTTCTGGTTTTGACAATAGGGATTCTATTCAGTTCAACAGAAAAAATAACCCATATGCATTCCAAACTAATACTGGAAATAACAGTAACAATGGTTACAATAATGGGCAACAAAATCAAAATTCCGGTAATAATAATTACGGGAAGAACCAAAACCAAAATCAAAATCAAAATCAGCAACGGCAAAATAACAACAGCCAAAACCGTGTTCCACAACACGCTACAGACGTAAACGAGGGTGATGACTCATGTCAAAATAGTTGCAATTCAAAAAACGAGCTAGTAGTTTGAATGTGAACAGGGATTCAGAACTAAACTTAAATCAGTCAGAACAGAGCAATAATGACGATCAGAATCCACACGTCAGCTCAGTTCAAGCTCAAACTTCTGTTCATCAAACTAATGAGATAAATAGTACTCATTCTTTAAACGTAAAATGCGTTTCATTATTTTCAGAAGAAGTTGTAAATAAATTAATGCTAGATTTGTACTCAAACGTCGAACGGCACCAGCAAAAACTTGCTTTGCCAGACCGCACGCTAGCATTACCACGCTTAGCGTCATATTTTGGCAAAATACTATCAAAATATGAGGTCTATAGAGAGTAACAAAATCTCGTAAATGAATTTACAAATGCTTTAAACACAGTTAACGATAAATATGGTCTAACTTGTGATTCTGTAGTAGTAACTCTGTTCGAAGATGGTTTAGATTCTACAAATTTTCATTCCGAATTAAACCCAGTTGATACTAAAAAGCCGATAGTTATTGCTTTATTAGGTCACGAACGCACAGTTCAGTTTAAACATACGGACGATTCATTTTATAAAGACGGAGTTAACATGCCTTCGGGCACATCTATTGGTATTTCACCAACAACGCAGAAAGATTGGAAAATTAGAATTCCAACAGTTGTAGGAACGTTTGAACCTACAAGCTGCTTAACGTTTTGGGACAGCAAAAATGTTGCCGACACGAATGCGTCACCAGCGAAACACTCATCGTTGGGAGAGCGAGGAAACTTGCTCACGAGCATTTCCGCTCAACCGGGCAATAGGTGGTACAAGCAGCACCATCTAGCGTCCGAGGTTGATACTAGCCACGAGTCGGAGCGGCAACGAGAAGCATCACTCAACTCGGAGCAAACAGCGCCTAACGCTGATAACGTTCAAGTGAACACAGTTTTAAATAAAACTAAGGTTAAATATTCACGTCCACACTTAGTGTTTGACGTTGGTAATAGGCCAGAAATCTGTTTGTTAGATACAGGATCTTCACTTTCGTTAATTACGAACACGGCAGCACAACGCATGCTTAAGGATTTTAGAGTTAAATGCCATTTAATTCCGATGACCACAACAGTCAATTTGGTTGGGGTCGGGAATCGTCAGATTAAAACTGATAGGAAAATAGTAACAACTATAGAAAAGTGTGAATTTTCTAGAAATCAAGAATTTATTATCGTTCCTGATGGTTTATTTGGTAACATTTCAGTGCTATTAGGATACGATTTCATGTCAAATAAATCATTCGTTAGCATTAAATTGCCCAGATAACGTCTTAATTATAGGCGATTTAAAATTTCAAATGTCATCTACACCAGCATTAGCTCATGTAGCCTATAACCAAAATAAGGAAATAATAAACAGAATTTTATAAACCCAATCACTTTTACGTAGCATCACTTAACGTAGCTACAGATGTAGAAACCGATGATAATCCTAAATCTACATGGAATTGTACACCAAAACAACATTTAATAGATGTTACTGTATCTTTGTTAAGAGACGAAATAATTCCATCAAATTGCGAGAGTAGAATAACGGGAAATTTACATTTTCCGTATCCAGAAATACAGACTGGAGTATTCCAACCTGAAAACGGCGAATTTCCTGTACATATTGCTCACAGTCTTGTTAACACAACTCCCACAGGTATTATTCCAGTTATGTGTATAAATCTTAATGGATTTGACATAGAACTAAAAGCGGGTTCTATCCTAGGTACGTACACTACAGCTATTATCGAGTACGAGGATGACGCTTCCTTAGCCTCGTCAAATTCAAATTTGCCCACCTCAAGTCCCATTGAGAAATCTCAAACCACAAGTCCCATCGAGGTATCTCAAATCTCAAGTCCCATCGAGACTTCCCAAAATCAATCCAAACCGAATGAAAACTCAACGGAGGTGCCAGTTAGTAGCCTAACTGACGCTCCCAAGCCAAAACCAATGCAGAACTCGATGTGGAATGGGAAATTTTGAAACATAAGGTTCACGTTTCCAGATTTAAACAGGGAGGAAACGGGAGAATTTCTAGGTATGCTTAAAATTCATCAAGATTCATTTTCTAAAAACGATTTTGACTTAAGATGATATGAGGGATACGAAGTTCCTATAGATACTGGCGAGTCACAACCAGTAAGTTCTAAAATGTACCGAGTTCCATTTCACCAACGTGAATTATTAGATAAATATATTGACGAAATGCAGAGAGTAGGAATAATTCAAGAAGGAAAATTAGGATGGTTATCTCCTTGTCTAATGATAAAGAGAAGGCCAACTGGTTATCGCGTAGTCGTAGATTTACGCGGCTTGAATTCTGTCGTGGAAAGTGTAAGCATACCAATACCCACTGTAACAGAAAGTATGGCTAACCTTAGCGGAGCAAAGTATTTTACATGCTTAGACTTTAAGTTTGGATTTTATCAACTTAAATTAGCGGAATCTGCTAAACCTAAGACGTGCTTCTCTGCTAACTCTTAAGACCTATTTCTTCAACTGGATCCCAATGGGCCTTAAAACTGCGCCTGCGCACTTCCAATTTTGTGCACAACAAATATTTGCAGACGTGCTAGGAGCCTATTGTACCGTCTATCTTGACGATTGTCTTCTGAGTAGTCCAGATCTTAAAACACATCAGTCATGTGAATTGAGCTCTAGAACAAGTCGCTCGTTCAGGACTAAAACTCAGTGTGGAAAAGTGCGAATTTGCACGCAAAAAGGTTAAATTCCTAGGCTTTGTGCTAGATGAAAACGGGATACAACCCGATAGCGATAAAACAAAGGCTATGCAACATTATCCTACACCTAAGACACCTAAGCAAGTCCGTTCATTTTTAGGTATGGTAAATTTCTATAGGCGACACATTCCTTCATTCGCCGAAATGTCACAGATTTTATCCAGATTAACACGGAAAAACTGTAAATTTCTGTGGGGCGAAGATGAAGAAAGAGCATTTCAAGAACTTAAGCGAGCTATGATAAAAGCTGCACCGCTAAGCAACCAGATTTTTCTAAACCCTTCTTTCTTGAAACCGATGCCAGTGGAGTAGCGATCGGAGGTTGTTGAAGTCAATATCACGGAGGTATAAACTATCCGTTAGCCTATACTTCCCGAACCCTCACTGAGGTGGAACGGAAGGAAACAACTACTACAAGGGAAATTCTAGCGATTATACATTGTATAGATTCATTTCGTTGCTATTTACTTGGTAAGATGTTTTTCCTGACCGCAGATTATTTAGCAATTTGATATCTTTATTGTGCCTCCACCCTCCCTCCCAGATTAGAAAAAAAATCTTACTTTAACTCAGGGAATATGAATTCATCTTACGTCACAAGTCGGGCCGACTTCTAGCGGTTTCCGACGCGCTATCTCGTATAGAGATACCAGTTGCTGTGTTGGGCAGTCAGTTTCCTGACTGGACGCGACAACACCTAGCGGCGGAGCAACGAAACGATCCATTCTTAGGCCAAATAATTAAACGTCTTAAAGATCAGTCATCGGAAGATCTGATCGACGCTTCTAACAAGCGAAACATCTTTTATAAAGATTATGACGGAATTCTATACAGAATTCGACTAGCAGACCCAAATAAAGGTAGCATGCACAATCTAGCACAGATGTGTATACCAAAATCTCTACGGACCTATTGTATCCGGGATTACCATTCCACACCTGTCGCCGGACATCGCGGAGCCACACAAACTAGAGAATTAATAGAGCTATATTGCTATTGGCCTAAAATGATGGACGATATTGCACATTACGTTAAAACTTGTCAAATATGTCAAGCTTACGTTAGACCTAACAAGCCACTAAAGGCTAAGCTAAGAGCCTATCAACCCCTACAGAGACCAGGTCATTCATGGAGCTTGGATCTCATTGGACCCTTGAATAAAAGCGTTCACGGGAACGTCTACATAATGACGTTAATTGACGACTTCAGTCGTTACGTAATTGCAGTCGGAATTCCCGATAAGAAAGCAGAAACAATAGCTAATAAGTTGTTTTCTCACCTCATAGCTAGATTTGGAGTACCCGTGCAACTGCGTGGAGACGACGGAAGTGAGATAAACAACGCTATTGTGGCAAGATTGTCAAATTTGTTCAATATTAAACAGATAAACTTCACTCCTAACACATCGTGGGTAGGAGGAACGGTAGAAGCCGCAAATAAGAGAATAGAGACAGTATTGCGTAAAATTTCTGCAAGTTGTCCAGAAAATTGGTGCGAGTATTTAGAATTAGTGACTATAGCACTAAATGCGTGTCCTAATTCAACCACGCTAATTAGCTCACACTATTTACATCATGGTTCAGAATTTAGATTGCCTAGTGCATTAGCTTTCGAACCACCACGAATCTGCTATGATAGTGATGACACTATAGTACGTCTAGAGAGTAGACTACAAGCAGCATTCGAAGTTGCTCGAGCGCATACTTGGAAAGCAGTTAAGAGACAACAAAACTTTTATGATCGCACTGCACGTCCGTACCGCTACATGGTGGATGATTACGTATTATTATGCGACTTTTTACCAATTAAGCAAATTTCTCAGAAATTATTACGAGCTTGGACAGGTCCGTTCAGAGTAATGCAATTTGTAAATGATGTTATCGTTCGTATTGTACATTTTCTGGATCCATTAAAAGTCGTTTGCACACATGTGAATAATCTAAGACCATGGTTCCTAAGAACGAATAACCAACCTGTTCCTTTTAACGGACCTACCGATTTGGATTTATCAGAGCAGCTTAACGGTACCTAGACAGAAGCTGAAATAAAATTACAACAATACATAGCAAAACTTTTGGAAGAGCCGACAGACCATTTATCGGAGATTCAACCACCAACGTTTACGCCTTCCGAGCCTGACGATCCAGCTAATGGTTCAGAAACGAGCCTGACGATGCAGCTAACTGTTCAGAAACGAGCCTAACCAAGAAACGCAAACGCGTCGAGCCAAAATCGGCCGCTTATTTACAAAATAAATACCGTAAAATAGATTACAAACTTAATAAACAAAGAATGCTTGGTTCTACGCATGGTTACAATACCCGTAGCAGTAAAACTACCCCAGAAATCAGGCTGCGTCGGCAGTTGGAAGAGGCAAACGTTGAGGATGAGTAATTCTTTGCGTATCCAATGGAGAACAAAGAAAACATGGCGTCACCATGAAGGAGCGTTCACGCGCTCTGCACGCGGGGACCCTAGTGAGTAAAAATGGAAGTTCTTTTCCGAAACCAATGCATGATTGTTAGACCAGTCACCTACGCAGTTTCGATTCTCACAGTGCATGATACTGAACATGTTTACATCGTATAAATACATGAAAATAGCTTAAGTCTATTATGTGTCAAGATGTAACGTAAAATAACTTTTGAGACAGAAACTCGTAGATTGTTAAAAAAAAATACTATCATTTATAAAAAAAAAGAAAGAAAATATATACAAACAAATAATACGAAAATGAAAATATACGTAAACACATATAAACAAAACATAACAGTAAGTATTTACAACATGATAAGACGAAAAATGAACATAAAATTATTTACAAAAACATAGCAAGTCACAGAAAATAATTAACATAAGGTTAATTGAAATAGAAAATTTACAAGCAGGTTAAATGGAAAATTTGCAACAGACAGACCTTGGAAAATCATAAAATAAACTGTAAATTACAACCAGGCCATAACCATAAGTTACAGTAGAAGGAAAATTTGAAATAAATTTTATCAGTTGGAAATTCAAGAAAATTGAAATTATTATATAGTTGAAATTAAGAAAATTGAATTTAGTAATTTTGACTAGAAAACTGAATTTGGAAAAGAAAATAGTAGTAACTGAAAACAATTTGACGTAAAATTAAATCTTTACGGTAAGTCACGGTTACGACGAATGAGTAAAATACAAATGTTGCAAAACAAAGTAAAATCAGAAATACAATAGCAACAAGCAATTCCAGGGTTCTGGTAAAATACAAATGAAATAAAATAAAATAAAATTGCAACATAAATAAGTAAATAGTCAAACAGTAAATTAATAAAACATTGAAAATTGACTATATACAAAAACATGAAACATTTCCTGAAATACAAGTGATCAAAATTAGTACATATAAAGACATTGTACGATCACAGATTTAAGAAGTACGAATTTAATACTTGGTCACGATAAAATGCGTAAGAAACTTTACAAACAGGGACATTTAATTTTGACAAAAATTTTAAGATTCATGTAGAAAGTTAAGAAATTAATAAGAAAATTTAATTTGGAAAAACTTTCATAGATCTATGATCATATAAAACATGATACTTTCCCTTAACCACATTAATAAAATAAATTAGAAAACAAATAATAATATACAATATACACAATTAAACCCCTGAATTCAGGGCGGGCAATATCGTGCTCGACTACACCGCTTACATGGTAGCGGGCAGTCAAGACACGGCGACGGCGCTAATCGCTATCACTATCTGGATCATCTAAATAAAGAAAATTGAACGACAAATATTAAAATCCAATTCATAAAATTATGAATGCATATGAAATTGACGTGTAAATTGGTTCATTGTAAATATACATTTTCGCATATAGCGATACTAGATGTTACCTTAATTTCTCTCGCGTTCATAAGAACAAAATGGAGGGAACCCACTGTAAAATGGTATACGGGATTAGGATGTTCAAGCATATGTAAACAGCTGGAACATATTACTTCCCGGCATAATTGTTATAACAGCATGACAACTTCGTGAGTGATACCACCCCCCCCACCCCCTCAGTTAAAAGAATTTAATGCGTCATCCAAATTAAATAAAACAAGTAGAATACTCTACTTTATTAAGACCGTAAGTTACTACCATTCTTAAATTCACCATTTAGTGTTCGAACGCGCAACGGAAATTTAATTTTCCTACGCGCAGAGAGCCTAATCCTCTTTAGCGCTTAGTTCCTCATTGCGGCTAAAAAATTCAAAACCAAGGATTTTGTAAAGATACATTCCCAATATTTACCGGATGGTTACCGGATATTCAAAATTAATGTTTATGTCATTTAAACTTATACGTACTATGCAAACTTGCACGGTAAACAAATTGACTAAGATTTAAAAGATCACCCCCCCCCCCTAACCCCCACCGAATAATTTCAGTACTTGCATTTCACTCATACTCTAGTTATTCTAGATTGCATGTTATTCTTGAAACGGAAACGGTGCCACATATAAATAAATGATAGGCTACATAGGAGTCCAGTTTCATGAAATTAGTTCGGACTACCTAGCCGAAGTAAACTTATTATACAAATAAATAACAACGTCACTACATGGCACGGATTCCCTTTCACGAATGGAAAGTATAAACAGCATTTAAGGACATTCATTTCTTAAATTTAAGAAAGGAAGAAATGAAGGTCCTAAACAGATGCTACTTTAATTATTTAAAGGCATGAACTATCAAACTAGTATGAAAGGGAAGTTGAACGAACTGTTCAGCTATGCTATTCTGTTTAATTTTACATCCATAAGGATATGAATTATAAAATTAAAATTATTACTAATAGTAAGCAATATTTGCATTTCACATCCATAAGGAAATGGATCATGAAACGAAAATTGCAGTTTCATTTATTTTAAAACCAGTTCGTAGAAATTCCTTTTCCAGTGCTTCAAATAAATTAGCACCACGTTGTTAATAAAACAACATATAAATAAATAGAAGTTGATTTCATACCATTTCGTGTAAATGTAACTTACCTAAATGCCTACAATTGATAGTGCCCATACCAAGCAAACTTGAAAATAAGCATTCTGTTTTAAAGTAACTCAGTTACTTTTGAGAACCATTGAATTAAAATTAAAACACTTAAGAAAAAAAAGTGCTTTTTGAAAACGACATATTTTCTTGCTCAAGAAGCAATAATATATTTTCAAATGCATATATCGCATTAGATTTTTTTTAAGGACTAATTACAGTCGATAATTAAGCTTAAATCGCATATTATTGCGATAAAGATTTAAATAAGCTTCTGGAAGTTGTTTAACAGGAAATGGTTTGCATAAACAAATTTGATACTATCATTTCAACTTCCAGCAAATCAAAAGTAATATTTACTAACCAACATGTGAATAAAATTTAAAATTTAACATCACATGATGAAAATTGAAAGGAAATTCATTAAAATAATAAAATAAGAAAATTGCTTACCATATTGTCCGTTATTACAGACGGGGCAGTCGTCTCTGCAAAGGCCAGGGCGACGGCGCTGGACGCCGCTGCTGGATGCTCCCGCATCGATGTCATCTGGGTCTTGGATATGATAGATGCGGGCGAGGTCCAGAAGCGGCGGCAAACCTTCTAGCAGGTGGTCCGAAAAACAGTCCAAAAGATCGTCGGGTAGCTCATTGTTCTGCAGGAAAGCTACCTGCTGACTGGCGGCCTCTTCATGCTGCGCTAGGGCTAGATGCTGCATGAAGAACACGTTTTCGGCGTTGACCGCCCGCCAGAAGTGAGACGCAAACTCCTCAGTTCCATAGGGAAAAGGCGGAAATGTTACGTGCGTTAAGTGGGTTGCAAACTAAAAAATGCGCACTTAGACGAAGCTGTTGGGCTTGTGCGGACTCCTCGGGTGGAGCCCCATCCATTAGGACATTTTGTCCGGGGTTTTCCAGAATTACTTCCATGAAAAATAGTCTGAGGACATAGTCAAGGGGGTGCTCATTCAGCATCATGGGTGAATACGGAGTCTCCTCCACCGTGCGATGGGGGCACTCCTGGAATAACGCGGGTGTCCGTTCACAATACTGGTAGTGGTGCAAACACGCACCGAACACCAATAAGTTTAGCGACAAAAGCCGCAGAAAGTCTTTGAAATACTGGGGCATTTTCCCCACCGCGCTCCTTTCATCCTTGGGGATCGTCTTGCGCTTCTTATGGGGAGGATCCATGGCAAACAAATTTGGGAAGGAAGAAAACAGAAAGTGACTAGTCGGATTGAAGTACACAACTTCGTGTGTGGGAAAAATCCCCGAAATTTCCCAGGTCCGAAATATTGTGACCCAAAAACGAACATTGGCAAAACCAATGGGTGCAAAGTTCAGGCTTGACGTCACGAAAAGGGGCCGTCTCTTTTCCTAGGGACCTAGCTCACCCCCTCTGCTCATATAGTGACCATCAGCTATTGTTTACATGGCCTCGACCAGGCCGCATTTTGAGGTCAGATCAAGCCGGCATGGCACAGCCGTACCCCCAACCCTTTCAACCCATCGACCACTTTCGATTATTGCCCACCCCCTTCCCTCAGTAGAGAGAGTGTTTATGCTCAAGGGCAACCATCAGCAAGTGAAAGGGATGGTTAAAATAGGTCAGGACGACTCACCCTTGACCATGGCAACAGTTGCTACCCACCTTAGAAGCTAAATTTAGCGAACTCACTCTATAGTGGGAAAATACAGAACCTTCTTTTAAAATAAGATAAGAAAATTCTGAAACATTATTCTATGAAATAAAATCATTTAATTCATGTATAAGGTCACAAACATATGCAAAAGTGTAAATAATTGTGACATATTTTCAGATAACCTAAAATTTATGTGAATGTAAGATAACTGATGTAGTCCAAATTCATGTATTTTCAGAAAAATTGTGCAACAATACAGTGAATTGTGGTAAAGTGTCAGGATGGCAGAAAAATGGAGAAAAGAGGCTGAATCATAGAACAGCAATCATTCCATCATGATCCAGGATTAATGAATAAAGAGATAAGTGATTCCTAGCCTCGTGGTGAAAACATCTGTGTAAATTATGCACCCCACCCCTCCTTGCCACGACAATTATAAATTAGTTGACATTTGCTATGCAAACTTAAAACTGTGAAATTTTTTAAGTTAATGGGGAAACACATATTAACTTATTGCTTGTAAAACATTCCTATTACTCATTGTAAAGTTTAGTTAACTTGGAAAACATTCCTATTACTCATTGTAAAGCGCAGTTAACTTGGAAAACATTCCTAATGCTCATTGCAAAACTTATTAATTCGAAAAAAAATTAACCACATTGCTTTTACCTATGGTGAAGCTTGTTACTTTGGAAAATATTCCTGTTAACCCATGGTAAAGTTATTAATCTAGGAAAATATTCCTTTTAGAAATTGTAAAGTTGCTAACGTGTAAACATACTGCCGTTACCTATGGTAAAGCGCACTTAACGTTAATTACGTAAAATGATTCGCTATGTGAATCCAACTTGATTAGAAGTGAGGTACGCTTAAGATCTGGAATCCAGACGTAACTTCAAATTGACGGTTACACTAAGTTCGAAGTACCTCACATGTAAGTTCCTAAGGAACAGATTACACACTTTTATTCAGGTTGTAGTGAACACCTTGAAAGATCTACCACATGCTGGAAGCTACTGTTTCCTGGTTGGCAACAACCGCATGTGAACTTAGTGTTGTAAGTGCAGACTTATAACCTAGCGAATCAATGATGGAGTCTGGTCAACTCGTATTATTGATTTGCCCAGGGTAACCAGTACTGTAGTTACACCGTCACTCAGTGACATGGAAGTCCGACGGAATCCGTCCCATTAATTGAAAAAAATATATAGTTGATTTTGACTTCCGGTGCTAGTCACCTCACAAGCGATGCAACATCGCTTTGAACAAGATATTCAAAATTAAAGTAAGCAGGCATATGGTAAGTTAAACAGTTTGCCATGCAACGCTTAGTTACCGCTGATTTTACGGAAGCATGCATTAATCTAAGTTAAACAGTTTGCCATGCAACGCTTAGGTTCTCGGAAAAAAATTTTATGGATGCCGCGCAACTTCTAAGTTAAACAGCTTGCGTTCGCAACGCTTAGATGCTCGTATGTTACGGATGCCGTGCTATTTCTAAGTTAAATAGTTTGTAAATACAACGCTTAGATACCGGAAAATTTTTTTTTCGCATTTCATGCATATTCTAAGTTAAACAGCTTGCCATGCAACGCTTAGATACCGGGAATTTCACGGGTGCCTTGCATTTTCTAAGTTAAACAGTTTGCTATTCGCAACGCTTAGATGCGATACTGCCGGTCATGGCAAACCTGAATTGGGAAAAAAATAATAATAATAAAGCAGCATAATTGAAAAAAAAAAATGTTGTACGATTGGTCCAATTCGATTTAGATTTAAATCGTAGGTCTCTGGAATTTTAGAATTCCAGTCTTCTAACTACGCCTGTGTATTGGTCGCTTACATTCAGGAGGACCAATGTAGGTAGCACATGGCATAAAACGGTTCTTTTCCCGTCAAAAGAACTCGTTTTAAAGGTAATTGCCTTACAGACAAATCACTCTATAACAAGCACTCTAGTAACAAATATGAGTCGCTAGAGCATCGCACGACATCAGGGCCGAGAATTGTACAGATCACAATTCTGGCGGTATAACATATTTATTGTGAGGCAACGCAATAATTTCTTAAAATTCATGTTTGCTGGCGGAACCTTACTGTTAGGTTCGACCTGAGCATGTAGTCAAAATGGGTTGACACACATATACATGAACAAGGTTCTTAAAATACCATGATAGACGGCTTTCCGTATTGGTCGATTTGAACTGTCGCTTGGTAGTCAAAAGGGAAAACAGACAAACATGAATACACATGTTTCTTAATAAGCTACGATTGACGGCTTTCCCTACGCGTTAGTCTAAACTGTCTCGTAGTAGTCAAAATGGGTGAAACAAATACAAATAAACACATAAAATATTTTACACACCACATCAATCGAGCCGCATGTATGAATGAGTTGCAGTACTCGCTATGCTGTTTCGAATAAATGAAACGTAGAGTCAAATGCAGACACTAACAAAAATACCACCAAAACGTGGAACATGTGAAAATAATTTAAATATTAAGTACGCAATAAGCACACAATCATGATAATTTTCATTGGGAATAGCAGTAAATGTCACTTACATTAAGGGGTTAAGCGAATACGACTTAACGGGGTAACAAAACAGGTATCCTGTCCCCTCCCTTGTTCAAATGCTTATTTTGTTACTATGTAGCATGGAAATTTTACTAAATAAGTAAAAAGCTTGATAAAACCGATTTTGATAACTTGGTCGCCAGTTTGAGTCCCAATACGAGACCAAACAAGTGATATATTCAGAAACATACAAGTTTCTGGGCGACTCATGTATGTAGCATGCATATGATATTTTATTATTTATGAAAACTGTGTATTCCGATGAAATCTCATTGCTATTGGTACTACAGGAAAATATTTAAATTGGACAATGTCAAATAGTATTGTTCGAATCGAACCATGGATATTGCATACCTTTTGATTTTATAAATTTGCCCACGAGAGCAAATCAAAGTCACATTTGGCTATAAAAGTGGCTTTTCTTCCAAATGTGGAGAGACAAGATAGCAAGATTTCAAAGGGAAAATGTTGAAAAGTTGACAAAACATAGCTAGTAACGCTCGTGTTTTTTTTCATTCCCCCAGCTAGAGCAAATCTAGGTCAAACAACAGGCGACATGATTGCCGCGGGTAGAGAAACCCACTCAGCCTTGAACGACCTTGGCCGGACCAGTGGCCAACTCGAGGTCGAAAGGGAGAGCACAACACGATATGGGAAAGTGCCACGCCTCCCTCGTTGAAAACGAGAGGGATAAACAAACCCATGTGGCCAGCCCAAGGAAAGCGAAATATCATTTATTTCAGATCAACAGCAACAAAGTTGATTTTATTAAAATTGAGTTCAGTTACATGGAGAATGCGCTCTCGAGTCTTGCATGCACTTAAGCCATACAGTGTTTTATTCCAATTCCACCCAGAATAGTATTGCTCAATTAATGTAGCAATTTAATCTTGCGGTACATAATTATTGCTCTGATTTCTGTGAAGGTTGTTTTTTTACCTCAAAGAAAGGTGCGTTTTTCCTAGTCACACGGCAATTAACTTTGGGCCGCTGGTAAATGCGAAATTCTTGCTTAATTATGTAAAGCAGTTTCCGTTATAAATGAACTGGGTTTGGAAGCTAAAATAAGGAACCACTAAAAAGGTACCATGATTTTAGAATGAACAGGGATTATGTAGGGAAATTAATAATGGCTTAATTAATATTCATAACAGAAACAATACAATTAATTAATTATTGAATGCATAATTGCATAATATCATACATTTATTAAATGCATGAGCCGAGTGTTTATTCGGATAGATCAAAACGACTCCAGATAGCAATTATATTGGGAGCCCTTCTTCAAAGGTGACCGAGAGGCGGCAAGATCATTTGAGACTGAACAAGTGTAATTACACCTATTGTTAGAGTTTAAAGGATGGCATTACCAGCTGACATTATTTACGACAATTTCGTAGAACCTAAATGACTTTCTAGAACTAGATTTAATTACGATAAGATCGTCGCTCATGATCGATCACTTCATGGAATAACAATAAGTCCCTCCCACACGGGATGGCGGCATTTACCATCAAAGTGCCGCGTACGGGGAACAGTTAATGAACCCGAATGCAACAATGGAATGATTGACAGGCGGAGAGGTCCCAATTGACGATAAGGGCCCAAGCTGTCCAAATGTTACTATATTTAGCATTTAAATAATAAATCAATACTACAATGGATTGATCATGGCCGATAACGCCACAGTATTTAAACCGAACCTCGGAATGCGTGATATCATCCGATCACCAGCCGCTTAACTGTTGTTAGCTAGTTCACGCCAGTCAAATTCCGAAGGCCGCAATCCAGAAGTACGCCAGGCAGATTTCCGTTCCGGGTTAGCGAAGGGGCTTCGCCGCCCAGCCCAGCCGAGCCGTGGGCCGATGGCCGCACTCAAGCTTCTTTTATAGAGATAAGTATTCCGAATCATTTGCTATAGCTATTGATGTTTATGCTTAACTAGTACCAATCCGTACGCTACTAAATTAACCCGAGATTCCTTTAAATTAATATAAAGAATATCATAATGATTAGGTTTACCACTCGACTTAATCCGTAATGCCATTCGTTCGACTCATTGGCGATAATTGTAATCATACAATCAAATCATAACAATCTGTCACTGATTTAATTGGCCATATTGTGGGGTTAATATTGTGTACAGCAGAGTGTGGATTAAAGGCCCAGTATAATTGGATGTTTGCTTATTATTTAGCCTACCTATTTTATACTTGATTAGTGTTTTATACAATTGTTTGCCCTTATGCCATCCTAGACGATAATGTTTATTCTAGTCTAATGGTCACTGGAGTAGAACATTACAAATGGACCAGCATTTGTCCTTGGCTGTCATTCCAAGCCAATAAATTATCTTGAGGTTCAGTGGAATGTAGGTTATGGTGTTTCCTTTGGCCTTCTCAACAAGCTTCCATAGAGGCTTTTGTGGGTTCGAACAAAAGTCTGTTCTCTGACATTTTTTAGATGTTCTTTCAATATTTATAAAAATAATTATACAATAAACTAACAACCTGATATTCTGTATTTATATAAAAATAGTTTTAAGGCAGAATTTAGTGGGCCTATATGGCATAATGTATGGCTGTATGTGTAATGATGTTATTAGCATAATTTGCATAATAGTAAACCCCATCACACAAATGTTATCAGTATGTATTCTGAAGGACGTCGTCGGCTGTTTGTAACATCTCCAGTAGAGGACTGTCGAAAATTCGCAAGATATATTTTTGAACTTGAAATTGTGTGTTTTGTGAGGATGTAATGTCTGAAGTAATTCAAGTAAGCACCAGTCATCAGATTTTTCAATCATTCTGGAACTGCGTGAGTAGTACTTCTACGAGCTTGTTCTGGCAGTGCAGGGAAGAATCCAGTCTTGGTGGTTAGAAGGGGTCGTCGTGATCCTGTTTTGGAGCTCTGTTTGGGAGAAGGGGGGAGGAGTCAGCATGGACTTCAGGTTGGAATTTTTTTGGGAGAAACACGCAAAGGTGTTCAGGGAGAGGATGCGCTTGAGAGGCTCTGTGTAATCTCTCAGGTAGGCTGACACAAGTTGAATGTAACGAACTGAATAGATGCGGATGAAGTAAACCCACAGTTAGACTGTGTTTGGGACCATATCACTTTGATTATATAACTTAATTTGATTATATAACTTAATTTACTGTGAATAAAATACTTTATTACTTTCAGGTAATTTGCAATGGGCCAGGAACTTGCATACCCATCTGCTTAGCGGCATTTTTTTTGAAGGCAAGTTTTTTTTAATTGAAATTTCATTGTACTGTATTGTGTGACCATGTGAATTAGTCACAACTCGCCAAATAGGAAAGTATAATTTGAAATTGGCATTTTTAACTTTAGTCCAACCGTAAATCGTGTATTAAATTCCCATGGGCTTATTGAATTAATTTGGCTGAAATCAGCAATGTAGCGGAGCGGTGGATGCTATGACAGAGAGGTGCTTGTAGCATGCATCGACATCTGGTAGAACTGCTGCGGAGTTTCAATTACTTTTGGGTGGCTGGTTTGACTTTCACGGACAAACAGCATTTTCTACTGACCCGGTGAGGGAATAGTGTGTCTGAGGCCTAGGCTACTAGGAGGCTACTAGGAGTTTACGTAAAATAAATTATGGTTCGCTGCCACCAGGAGGGCATTAAGTTAATAGCTAACTCAGAGTTTATAAATAATAAAAATATTCTAAGATTTTAACTCTAGCTATTAATCGAACTAGAAGAAAACTAGCATTTCAAACTCTAGGTTTTAATAAGAAGGTAAAAAGTTACACTTTAAAAGTTCTACTAGTTTACATGTACTTTTAGTAAAAGCAGTGACTCCTGAATTTACATTAGCTTCGGCCAAATAATAACTTTTATAAGTGCACACAAAAATTTTCGATTAGAAAAGTTGGTTTACTCTGCCTAAGAACTCTAAATTACAAAGGTACCTAACAGTTGCAAAATAGTCTGTTACAAGAAATATGACCTACAAGTTTCAAGTAATCGTTCACATTGTATCAAGTGAGAGGTTATCAGGGTCCCGCCATTAAAGGGCTACTGCTTCAGTAATAACTTTTGTACATGATCTTGGTGAATCTAAGTATTTTTAACCTAACATTATAGTTAAACAAAAATAGAAAAAAAAAAGCTGTTTTTTTAGGAAGGGACCGTGAACCCTTAAATTTATGGGAAAACTAAGGCAAAACTTATCTTTATTACCTACTGTTGCTATGCTACTGAATGAGGGTTGCCGGTCTGTTATATACCAGAGGGCCGGATCTTGGCTGCCAAAGTGTGGACCCGTAGGAGAGCTAGGGCCCTCTGATTGGCTGAGCGGCTTGGAGAAAGAGAATACTGCGTTCTGATAGGCTTAAGAGCCGATCAAAATGTAGAAGCAGTTTGAAGGCGACAAGGCGTGCAAAAGAAGGTGCATTACTAGTTGCTTGTGGTCAATAAGTGAAAACCCTTGTTCAAATTAAATTAATTTGTAACTGGTATTTACAAATTGCGAGTTTTAATAGAAGTTTCATACTAAAGCCATTTACAGTCTATGGAAAGTAACTGCCGGGTCTGACAGAATATTTAATTATATTAAAAAGTCCGGTAAAATAACAGTGATAAAATTGGACAAAGGTAGAGTTCATAGGAAAAGATTAAATGCTTAATTTCATAAGTAAAGTTTAAATAGTCCAGCTTAGAATGCTATAATGCATTTAAAAGTGAATTATGCTGATAAATGAAGCCGATAATACTTTTTTAGGTCAAAGTTTTCATAGGCTAACTGTAGCCACAAGAATGGCAATAAATTTGAAGATTCCGTGTGCGGTTTTACTTTGAATGATTCTTGGACATTGTTGGATATTTACGCGCAAATTCAAAAGTAAACAACAAATCAGTTCGTTGTTGCAAATTTTCGATTTATGTTGGAGAAACCAGGAGAGGCATCAATATTCGCATGCTTGACCATATATCAGACACCAGGGCCCTCAATTCAGCCAATGGTATAGCAGCTCACCAAGCAGCCACACATCATTTCAGCAGCTGGAACCAAGCCAGCACCATGCTGGTGTCAAACTACATCTGAGGGCCCTTGAGTCTATTACAATACAACACCTACAAAACAGAGGTGTAAAACTCATGAACATCCAGCCACCAGCGTGCCCATCCATCAGCCAACTGGTGCACCCTAAAATACAAGACCACCTGAACGAAAAGTGGAGAGCCACCACCAACTTCGCTCCCACTCGATCATATAAAGATCAGTGGTCGCACACGAAGAGTCAGGACAAGAAAAATGAAACAAGGACAAGATGTAGAGGATAAAGAAAAACAAGACAAACTGAGTGCCTGAAGAAGACAAACGACAGCCGATCCTTAACTGTTCGTCTTAAATTTGCAACAACGAATTGATTTGTGGTTTACTTTTGAATTTGCGCATAAATATCCAACAATGGCAATAAAAATGTCAATCGAAAGATCGGCAACCGCCGTGTACAGTGGCTAAATGTCAACATCACGTAGAAACAGCAAGATTAACACAATACCACCTACCCCAAAATTTTATGCTCCACACAGTTCAGCAAACCAAAAATATCTTCCCTTGAATTTTCGGTGAAAATAGGCCGTTCACCTTCTTCAGAACACAACGAGGCACTAAACTTCAAAAACGAACGTTACATGGTTGTGGCCATGATCAAGCAGACGACGTGCGAGTGAGAGAACCACTGATCTATATACACAATCACGCTCTCAAGCCCCACTGCTTGTCAAGCTCGGCTTTCACACCAGCATCCACTGAATGTTCCATTAACATGTGGGAGGCTCCCGTCAGGTTCATGAGTGGAACTTTCATGCTCTTGAAACGAAGAATGGCCAGAGATTCAAGGGCCCTCAGGTGTCCTCCTTGGAGAGAATTGGAGGAAAGTAAAACTGTTGTGGCGTTCCACGCAATTTGGTGTTGCTGATGTTTGACATGCTGGGCGATGCCGTTGAGCATGTCTCCCTTCCTCACAGCTGCGATGTGTTCACCCAACCTCTCGAACAACTGTCGCTTGGTCTCGCCAATGTAGACGGCTTTGCACTGGCCGCAAGGTACACAGTAGACCACACCACTCCTCCGGCCCAAGCGTGTTGGAAAGGACTCCCCAGGTGGAGGGGGAGGGGGTGGGGGAGACGGTGCACCAACAACTGGTGCCTCGGCTGGATTCCTGCACACCAGGCGGGTGGGGTAACGATGCGAGCGTTGAATGGCCTGGGAAGGGGGTGCCATGGGAGGAGAGGGCGGTGCTACGGGAGGAGAGGGGGGTGGGGGTGAGGGAGAGTGGGTGTGAGGGGAGGGGTGCACGGTCCTCTTCGAACGTGGATGCCTCAGCATCTTTTTGAGGTTGGGGGGGTATCTCAAGAAGCACTTTACTCCATTATCAGTGAACGCACGTTGCACACTCTCGCTACGTCCAGGCACGTACGTCAGCACTTCAACCGGTCTGCCATCGGACTTCTGAGTAATGTCACCTTCTCGGGCTGCTTTCATATTCACAGATCGGTGCCAAGCTTTCTTCGTCTCAGAGTTAACCCGGTGTGCGGGGAATCCTCGTTGCAAGAAGGTCGTCTTCGCCTGTGCAAGAAACTTCCGGGCCGTTTTCTGGTCAGACGAATGGTTGACAATCCGCACCAGCTCGTTGGCCAGGATGGCATGGAGCGTGCTCCTGGGGTGGCCAGAATGGTACGCCAAGCCTCTACCTGAATGGCAAGGTTTCTGGAATGGTTCATATTTAATGCTCCACCTTCCCCTCGTGAGCAGGACATCCAGGAAGGGAAGACTCCCCTGTTGTTCATCCTCTCTCGTGAACTGGATGGAAGGGTGCCACTCAAGCATGTGTGTGGAATAAGGTCTGGGCATTAGTAGTCCCTTATTCCCTAACACACAACTAAGCTAGGTTGTTTATGCAAAATAATAAAAGTCGTAGTTACAAAGTTACAAGTAAAACATTCGACCGGAAGTTGTGTCTTCGTTACGGCGATTCTTGTGTAACACAGTACTGAATTTATAAAATGAACGGCAGCATATTTTAGAGTTCTGTTTTCACAGGATGGTAGACAAAATCCAGGGCTTGAATGTAGTGAAAATTCCAGTCGAATCAATTGAGTGGTTGCTAAGATATGGAAAGAATAGTGTCTGGTTTGAAAGGAATAGGCCTAAGTCGGCCGTGAAGAAAAAGTTCGATGTTGCAATTTTGCAGCAAAGTTCGTAAAGCCTCGGATTTTACTGGTGTTAATTAAAAGCTAGTAGCTCAAACATTTTATAAGTTATATCCTTAAAACTGGAAAACCATGACCAACACAGTCATTGTTGATTCAAATAAGGACACTTACACCACCAACAGACCTGCTTAAGTGGAAGTCCACTTGAATTTTAGGGTTAATCACTGGTTTCCTTCCTCGGAAGCACTTTTTACTAGAGACGAATTGTTCATTACATGTTATAGAGTACGGTAGCACTTATTTTGAATCTGTCTTGCGCATCAGCAGGCAACTGTTCTCTAAGAGATGCGCATGACTGTGCTATTCTCTCGGGCTTTGCTGGGGAGGTTTGTCGATATAATAAATTCCAGTTGAGGTTGAATCTGGTATTGACATCTGAGCTAATTAAACCATTGATGTAGTTATAGGTAGGATCAGAAAGATTCATCAGGGGCGCCTTATTTAGAGAATCTTAATGGCTAGGCACTCAAAGGGTTCTTGCTCAGTGTTGGATTAGAACAGAAGTCCTCTGCCAGTTGCTGTTGTGCTTGAACTTTTTGTAATCCCAGGTAATAAAGAAACATAAATTCAATGTTAACTTCCCTGTCTTTTTCTCCAGTAGACTTCAGGTTGCAGGAAAATGTTGCAGTAATCTCCAAAAAATATACTACATATTTGCTTACGTGAACTGAATCAAAATTTGCCCTTCGTTCAACCATTTTGTCGAAAACTATTGGACACTTATGAAGCGTTGATTCAATGCTTACTAAACCATTTTTTCAAAACATGTATTCTCTACTAGGGTTCGACCGAGTCCGGGTAATGCTATTTTTGACCCGGCTCGAACTCATCATCTAGTAATATCTTTCCATGCTCCACAGTGGCTTTTCCTGAAATTGCAATTGTTTCGGCAATTAATAAACTTAAACCAAGTAAATCCTGTGGTCCGGACAGCTTTTCAGCTTTTCTTTTGAAACAGCTAGTCTATGAAATCAGCTATCCTCTCTCGAAGCTTTGCTCGCTTTCTTTTGTTCAAGGCACACTGCCGGCTATTTGGAAAACAGCTAACGTGGTACCTGTTTTTAAGAAGGGTTCCTCCTCCGACCCAGCTAACTACAGGCCAATTGTACTCACTTGTGTGGCATGTAAAGTGATGGAATCAATCATCCGTGATACAATTGCTAAATTTTTAAATGAACACTCCATTGTTAAACATGATCAATTTGGTTTCTTACCGAATAGGTCTGCTACCCACCAATTGTTAATGGTCCTCGATCGCTGGACAAGTGCGCTTGATGTTGGTGTTCCTTCTGATAATATTTATTTTGATTTCAAGAAAGCCTTCGAATCAGTTGTTCATCGAAAGCTTCTTCTCAAACTCAAGGGTTGCGGTATCAAAGGAGACTTACTTATCTGGATAACGGCCTTTCTACATAACAGGGTCCAAAGAGTAGTAATAGAAAATACTGTTTCTTCCTGGGTACGGGTTCCATGTGGCGTTCCACAGGGGTCTATCCTGGGACCACTTCTCTTCGTTATTTACCTAAACGACTTAACATGTTTCAAGTTCGCTGACGATCTTAAAATTGGAGGCGAAAATTTTACCGGTGGTCGCATTCCTGAACTTGAGGCTCAAATTCGGAACGTGACTAACTGGTCCAAGATCTGGCAGCTGCCCCTTTCTATCCACAAATGTCTCACTCTTCATGTGGGTAAAAATAATAACTGCTCCAAGTATTTTTTGGAGCATGTGATGCTTCCTTCCGTAACGGAAGTGCGCGATCGTGGGATTTGTTTTACCAATAACTTGAAACAAACCCTTCACTGCCAGAAGGTCTGTGCATCGGCATATCGTCGCTCAGCCATCGTTAATAAGTGCTTCACATCCGGTAATGTTGAAACCAAGGTGTGGGCTTTTAAGGTTTTTGTGCGACCGCTTCTGGAATATCCCACCCCGGTTTGGTCGCCATATTTAGCACGGGATATTGATCTGATTGAGGCCGTGCAGCATAGATTTACGAAGGGCCTCCTGGGTATGCGTGACGTTGCCTACCGGGACAGACTTAAAAAGCTTGACCTGGAACTTTTGGAGCTGAGAAGAATTAGATTTGACTTAATATTGACATTTAAAATCCTCCATAATTTGATATCTGTAGATCTTCCATTCTTTGATTTCCCTGATTGTCCTATAAGCACATCTCTGTAATGTGTGGTGCAGTGGCAACCCGGACCACTGCACTGTGACTGAGGTTGGCGCTAATGACCAAGTTGTCGACGCGCCATTAAGCCTCAATCCCCCCCCCCCCCTATAAGCACACGGGGGCACAGCTGGAAACTTATTGTTCCGTTCTCTCGTCTTGACTGTCGCCGGAACTTCTTCGCAGTTCGAATTGTCCCAATTTGGAATGCTCTACGGGCCAGCACTGTGAATGCAAAAACAATTTCGGCTTTCCGTAGAATGTTGGAATCTGAACCATTGCACAGATTTCTTAAGCGACCACTTCCGGCATATCCCTAACTCTTTTGTTCTTTCATTAAAACCATAACTTGTCAGGAACGGTGTAAGTGGTCCCCCAACCCTTCCGACCTCCTTCCACTTAACCGGTGGTAAATTATTATTATTATTATTATTGTTGTAACTCGGTAAAAATTCGACCGAGTACAAACAGGGTAATCATTACTTGTTGAAAAAATAATTTTTATTTTCATAGTTTTATTTATACCTTCTGGATCCCCCTACAACTACTTGCACGCAATAAATAGTCATTAATGTGCACAGAAAAAATCAGATAAATTGCTTTAATAGTTTCGGAGAACCAATTTTTTTAAATTACGGGCTGTAAACGAATAAAATTGAAAATCTCAGTGTTGAGAAAACGCGTCTCTAAGTCGGCGATAGTTACGCTAAAAATCGTTGTTCCCACCTGATAAGCGATAGTGTGAAGGTTTATAGTCTCCTTTTCATTTTAGTTGTACATCGCAGCTGCTGTTTTAATTTTTTAATGTTGTGAAACATCATCTTTCTCGTGATTTTCAACAACGAACTGAACATAAGCGCTCACGTGCAGAGGCGGACTGGCACGGTCGGGGGGTTGGGAATTCCCGACTGGCCTCTCGCCGTAGTGGCCTCTCAGCAGAAATAAATAAGTTAAAAAGGAAATTCAGTGTATTATTTTAAATATTTCATTTTTTGTAATACTCGGTTACTCTTTTATTCACCTTTTGGCTGTACCTACTAGATTAATCTTTCTCAGTTTGCTGCAAGCAACGTATGTTTTGGCAAGTCTTTTTTGTCCTCCAACTACGACGCCGAAATTTCGAGTTTCTACCACAGAAGGCTGCTGTTTCTGGCGTCATTACGATTAATGAATGAATGAACGAGCAGCTGCGCCTGCGTATTGCACGGAAGCTGCTCTTCTTTAAGTTACATAGTGTACGTACGCATTTTGTATGGAGTGATTGATTGCATTAACTGACAGGACATTAACGCACGGATCATTCGGTTACTATTAGTCGTGGAGGTCATAAGAGAAAGATAAAGTGACGAGGACATTTCTTCTGTCACAGAAATGAGCGAACCGATTACAAATCTACAATATGCTTTAAAACGACGACAGTTGGGAGAGGAAGGGAAGGCCATCTCGGTTAGGAAGCATTTGATTAAAGTACGCTCTGCTCCCGGTCAAAAGAACTTGGAATTCGGCGGTAAAACTAATACTTCTGCAGCCAGCTATAAGACTGACACTTAGACAATATCAGCTTAGGAAGGTAAGCCCGGAATTTTTCATACTCCTTACTATTTCAAGCTGCAGAGAAACCCCATTGAGAATGATCTGTATCAGATTATCGTCATGTGTGTTTACTACAATTAGGTAAAATAAGTAAAGCATATCAGCAAAAATATACCATAACAGTCACATGACCGAAATCTAACAAATACTAAAGCCTAGCCTAGCACCTTGACACCATGACCATTTTCACTGAAAGTGGGCTTAAATTTTCAATTTTTTCTTACTTTTACCTCTAGCAAGTTTGTGTTCTTACCTAGGCTTAGGTCCTATTTCCATGTTTTAAAATGCAGAAATTGAGATCCAATTATTGTCGAGGGCAGATCCAAGAAAGGCGCCGAAGAGAATGAAGGCGAAGGGCCTGTGGCCCCCTCCATGTTAACTCGCAAAATTGCCGAAATTGTTCGGAAAAATGTAGCTAAACTAAGACAAAAATTAAACAAAAAATTGAAAAAAACGATCGGCGAATCCCCCCCTCCTCCCAACTTTGTTCTAGTTCGCCCCCTTTATTATTTGCATCAAACGCTGCTGTTGAAAAATCCCACCCCACGAAACGCCGAAATAGGCTACCTGCAGTGTGATAATACATAACACTGGACCTATTAGGTAATCACTAGGGTTAAATCACTTGCTTTTCATAATAAAAAAAAATTAGTTCTGAGTCTCTGTGTATCTACCTGGTGTCCAGCATTCTTCTAAAGCCACCAAAAATAAATTTAAGTCATGTGAGGGGGTTTTAAAAAAAAAAAGGTCTTCCCTACTGTTCATTACCCTACTGTTTTTTATTTATGTGGCGCCCTAAGCAATGTCTAATACGTATCGTTTGAAGCCAGGAGAGGCCTCAGAATTTCTAAAATTCCGTCAGCTTCCGGGGCTCTGCCCCGGACCCCGCTGAGGGAGCACACAGCGCTCCCCCAGCCCCCCTAGCTGCAATGCATGATTTCACACATTTTAACTGTCTAACCCCCCCTCCCCCACCCAACCAAAGCCAAATGAACTTCGCTACGTCCCTGGCTCTCCCATAATAAGTTGTAAAAAAGTGGCCCCTGGCAGTTACATTCCCGACTGGCCTCTTGACCCGCCAGTCCGCCTCTGCTCACGTGAAATCCGAAGCGCCCATGGCGGCCATTATGAAATCGCCCGTCAGCCAATGAGAGCGTGCTAAATCGGTCACGTTGTGCCAACTGGCCAATGAGGAAAGCGATCTTCCAATTGCTTTGGAAAGGCAGCTCGAGACCGCCAGAAAGAGCCTCTTACAATCCATCTGATTGGCCAATGCCAAATGGGCATCGAGAAAATATGTTGAGAGGCCCGGATAGAGGGGAATTCCAGCTTTTCAGTGAACCCAAGATGGTGGCGCCCAGTCAAATGGCTCTATCGCTACCGCTGTCGAAAATGTACAGTTTTTTGTTCTTGAACTACAGAAAAAGGAATGAACACATTTTTGCAGTTTTTAGTGAGACTGCCCTCAACTAAAGTGCTTTTTATAAAAGTATAGACATCGTTAACAATGTTTTGTTTACAGAAATCGATGCACAACGGGTAGCAAATTTCAGCTTTTCTCATGTCAATATTTTGGCCGAAAACTGCATTTTTCGACCCGCATTTTCCCATAAAAGTTTCGACGTATAGTATATACGTCGTTACTCCACTTGGGCTACATCGTTGCCTAAAGGGTTAAAGCCAACAAAGGCCTATTGGGAGAGAAAGTAACCAAAATACATTTTATTTTTCATTTCACTTTATTATTAAAAAATTTGGAACAAAGAATTACTGGTCAATTTATTTTTTGACTTCACTTTATTTAATAACGTAAAGTTTTAATTAAAAAATGTGGAAGAAAGAATTACTGGTGATTTTATAGTTTTTTTTTAAGTCGGTTTCGTCCTTTTATTTGCTTTCTCATTGTTATACTATGCGCAATACAAAACTGGACGAAAGCAAAATGAAAATGAGTGAAAGCACAACAAAAAAAAAAAATGAAACCTAAGTAAAAAAAAGCTGCATATTAACAAAGCAAAAATTGAAATTCTACGACTCGGTTTTACTACACGGACAAGGCTCAGTGTGTATTCATAATTACTCGGACTCGGCTTGGACTCGGTTTTTTGTTACCCAGTCTATCCTATTCTCTACTTATTCAACCATTTTTTCAAAACGTTTATCATCCAGTTATTCAACCATTTTCCCCCGAATGTTAGAGGTTAATAAAACGTTTTCAATGCACTGGAGTTATAGTGAGGTGGCTTAATGAAATTACCGTTACTTGGCGGATAAAAGCACCAGATTTCGTACGAAGGTACCCTAGGGTGTACGAAAATATGTTAGCCTAGGAGCCCACTGGAATGTCTAAAAATATGTACTAAAATCCAAGATGGTGCCCAAAAAATAGCGACAAAAGAAGGTTTTTTGCTTCTAGCGTCTAAACCGTTCATCTGATTGAAAATTAATTGGTTACCAATTATGTCTAAATTAAAATTTCCTTCAAAAAAAGTTCTATTCATAATTTTCGTAAAATCAATCCTTCTTGCCGAAATTCGGTGTTTTATGTTATTTCAGGCCATTTACGTGTGTTACACATACAACAGTGCATAATGTGTATTACAATTCCTGACTTTAAACAACTGGAGTACCCGTTCTAATCATGATAAATAGACGTAATTAGGCTTAGGTGAACGATGAAGATGTATTTTTTCCAACAAGGGTACTTAAAACGAGTTATATTAGTTAGAAGCTTAGCTATGATAGTTACTTATTTGCCAAAACATTAACCTGATAATTTTAGTATTACATTGTCCTCAATGGAATGATCACTGGAGGTTTTTCGGTTGCATGTATCCGCCTGCTTGCATGCTCCCACTACGCCTGCGCGACGCACTCCTCCTTTATATAAAGCGGAATCATGGCCGATGTCGGCATTCATTTTCCTCCGCGAGGTTCTTCGGACCACGTCGATCTCTGGAATTTGGAATTTCGCTTTCGCGACTTAGATGGCAACCACCGAAGATTCTGCTGACCCTCCGGCTACTGCTCTGACTTCGGATGCTGTGCTCCAACCTGCTCCCCCGCCTTCCCTTCGCGACCACTGGCCGACCGGCCATGACCGGGGCGGTTATGTCGCGAATGAGGACGACGACTCTCCGCTCCAAGACGGAGAACACACCCTACCACCGCCTGAGCTCGCGGCCCTCGAGGAAGACCTCCGTCAGGCCAAGGCACTTGTCCAGG
The DNA here is from genome assembly GCA_023313725.1 of Lithobius niger. Taxonomy (NCBI): domain Eukaryota; kingdom Metazoa; phylum Arthropoda; class Chilopoda; order Lithobiomorpha; family Lithobiidae; genus Lithobius; species Lithobius niger. The sequence goes on from JAHWFP010182889.1 coordinate 105,435, forward strand.
AAGCGAAAAGGAAGCTACAAGACGCTTCATCTCACCGGGGAATTTCCAATACCAACTCCCCCCGTCGACCTTTCGTCAAAGTCATCTCGCCGGGACTACAGTGTGACTCGCAGCGAAGCTCACGAACTGGTCGACTCGGTTTTCCATCAGCACGCAAGGTCACATCCTGCACTACCCCCCTCTTGCACCTCATCGGCGAAGAGAGCTAACACTCGTGACTGGGTTGCCTCATCGACAAGCCACGACAGCCGGAAATGCCAGTCGCCTGCCCCGCCGCCTGTTGCCAAGCAATGCAGGCTTGCGCCTCCACCTGGCTTTCGCGACTCCTGCTTTCGCGACTACTGCTCCCGCGACAAAAGAAGTCACGACTCCGTCTACCGCCGCCAAGCACATTCAATTCTCTGATGATAACACCGAAGACCCAACCATCCTCTTGGCTTCTCTACTCAAGACGGTGGAAGAAACCGTACCAGATTGTTTCCTGTACAAACCATCACGGTCCGCAGACGCTCCGGTCATCAACCGTGGTCTCAAGCCAGGCTTTGGATTTGCCGTTCGCGACAAAGACGCCAAGCCACGCAGCCTCCTAGGACAGTCAATAACGCTCCTCACCTGTCTCCTTCGCAACGGCGGCCTTCTACTGGGCAAAGGCGAACCCTTACAGTTAGACACAGAACCACCGGCACCTCGCCCAGGCCGTGAAACAAGCTTCTTCCGGTCCTTTGCAGATGGCTCAACAAACCCACAAATTTTGACACCTACCCAGAATGTGAATTTCTCTGTGGCGAAGTCAAGCTGGATTTCGTCACGGCTCTCTCCATTCCAAAAGTGTCGAGGTGCCCTCCTTCGTTCTCTACGACAGCGACAAGTGCCTCCGCATGAGCCTTCGTGTTGCCTCACATGTGGACGTTTTGAACACTGCCGTCAACGCCTTATGCGAAAAGCTCACCGAGGACGCAAGCCCAGAAGAGATCTGCAACCTTTCGTCACTTACTACACAGCTCTTTCAGAAGGCAAGCTACGCGACATACCATTCGTTCAACTGGGCAACCCGAGCCTTATTCAACAACACACTCTTGTTACGTGAAGCCGCCCTTAAAACTGCCAACAACTTAAACTAGTCAACCAGGCATTGCCTCCGCAACCAACCGCTTCATGAATCAGACACCCTTTTCCTCGAACTAATACCAACACTGGCACCTCACCTTGACATATCCCAGAAACACAAGCCCTTTCGTCACCAACAAGTCCAAATACCGGACTTCGTCAGAAGACTGGAACAAACCACCCAACCCTTCAAAGTCACCACGAAAAGTAAGTCAAAAAATAAAAAAAGTCAGCCCTTTCGGTCCGATCATCGCGGACGCCCCCGCAACCCTAAAACACAACAGAAGCGGACAGCATCTCCCGACCGCCGCAGCCGTCACTCATCCCCCGGCGGCCACAGTTCCCAACGAAACCTCTGACTGCCTCAAGCTCTCCCTTCTCCCAGCTGGTGGGTGACTCTGCCACTTCTTTCCGGCATGGAAGAAAATAACCCATAACCCCGAAATCCTCTCAACAATCAAAAAGGGTTTTCGTCCCATGTTCCTCTCACCACCCCCACTTACAAACCACCCCCCACGAGGTCTCACATCACCGGTATCCATTCCTCTTTCGGCCGAAATCAACCTCCTTGTCGCGAAAGTAGCAGTCACTTTATGCCTCAGCCCAGGACCGGGTTTCTACAGCACCATCTTTACAGGCCAAAGAAGAAGGGAGGCCTACGGCTCATTTTCAACATGAAACCACTGAACAAATTCATCGACAACCCACACTTCAAAATGGAAGCATTGGAATCCATCCGCCAATCCTTCAGCCAACACTACTGGACCATCTCCCTAGACCTAGACGATGCTAACCTACACATCCCTCTCCAACCATCCTCAACAAAGTACTTCCGTTTCATCTATAACAACCAAGTCTTCGAATTCCGCTGTCTGCCCTTCGGCTTGAACGCAGCACCATGGATATTCACCATGGTCCTAAAACCAATTCTCGGCCACCTCCACCAGAATTATATCAAGGCCAGTGCATGCCTAGGCGGCTGGGCTCTCCACGATCGCGACCTCCACCCGCCTCCATGAAATAGGGACAAGACAGTTCTGCTCCTGAACCAACTAGGTTTCGGCGTAAACCAATCCAAGTCACGCCTCACTCCACAGAAACAATTCACGTTCCTAGGCGCCTCGTTCAATCTGTCATCAGCCACGATTTCTCCATCTCTCGAAAGAATAGAAGATCTTCTTCATCACATACGGCTCTTCCAACGATGGTCGACCTTCTCCCTTCGGGAACTAAATTCCTTGATCGGTCAAATGGATTCCATCCACTTAATTCCATATGGACGCTGGATGACAAGGCCCTTTCACCACCACAGAATCGACATCTGGTCAAGCCCACTCCTCGACCCGGATCGACAGTTTCCCTTTCACAAAGACTTCCCTCAAGACAGTCTCCTCTGGTGGTCAGACGTGACAAATCTAACCAAGTCAACACCACTTCACGAACCCACCCCCAACCAACTCATCTTCACCGATGCATCGAACAACGGTTGGGGAGCCCACATGAACAACCTGGAAGCCTCAGGCTCCTGGAAGGAAGGCAAAGGCCACCACATCAACTTCCTCGAACTTCGTGCAATCCAACTGGCAATACAACACTTTCTCTCTCACATCAAAAACCAAGTCATCCTAGTCCAGGTGGACAACACCACAGCCTTGGCCTACATACGAAAAGGAGGAGGAACCAAATCCAGGCTGCTCCACAACCTAACCTCCAAGAACCTCAACCTCTGCATCTCGAACAACATCACTCTGCTTCCCCTTCACATCCCAGGTAACAGGAACGTCATAGCAGACTCTATCTCGCCGCTCACCTCCAACAGGAGAATGGTGCCTCAAGAAATCCGTCTGCGAATATCTCTTCATGACTTGGGGAACACCCATGCTAGACCTATTTGCCACGAAGCACAATGCCAGTCTTCCCCACTACATCAGCCCGATGTCGGACGATCAAGCAATAGCAATCGACGCATTGACATACCCATGGCACAACCTATATGCCTACCTATTCCCACCATTCAAACTCCTTCCACAAGTTGTACAAAAAGCCGAGGAGAGCCAAAGCCTAATCCTTCTCATAGCCCCCCTTTGGCCATCAGCAGCGTGGTTTCCACATCTACTGTCTCTACTTGTCGACTCCCCAAGAAGCGTTCCTCTTCAGCCAGATCTTCTGTCACAGCAAAAGGGCACGAAACTACACCCAAACCTAGCAAACCTAAACCTTCACGGGTGGCTACTATCATCAAACTCCTTAAAAAGGCAGGAATTCATAAAGATGATGCTTTCCAAATTGCCTCGAAAGCCACAAGAAACTCTACAAACAAAATGTACGACAGTCACTGGTCCAAATAGTTTCATTGGTGTCACGCAAGGGAAATTAATCCAATCAATCCCTCTCTGCCAGAATTGCTGAGATTCTTTACTAACCTCTTCAACATTGAAAAACTCAAAGGTTCAACAATCCTAGTCTACCTCTCAGCCCTGAATTCCGTCTTCAAAGCAGCAGACAAAACCAACCTCCTCGATGACTATCGCATCTCATCACTTCTCCGCTCATTCGAAAATGACTGCCCTTCAACAAGAAGACTCGTCGCCGACTGGGATTTATCAATCATGCTCCAGTCCCTAATCGAAGCCCCTTATGAACCGATGCAAGACTGCTCTCTGCACCTTCTAACCAGGAAAACCGTTTCCTTGTAAGACTCGCAGCAAGCGCTTGTTGTTCGGAAATTCAGGCAATCTCCGCAGACCCAGCCTTAGGCATTTTCGGCCCAAACTTCACGTCAGTAACGCTTTACCCCAGAACAGACTTCCGAGCAAAAACCCAAAAACCATCCGAACCACCCAAACCAATCAAGTTCCCATCTCTCTCCAACCTAACACGAGACGAACCCGAACGCCTACTCTGCCCGATCCGCGCACTACGGTTTTACCTCACCCGCACCCAACATGAAGACATCCGCAGAGGCAGAAACCAACTCTTCCTTCCAGTTGATCTCCAAACAGGCGAAACCGCGCAACAATGATCGTCCACTGGATCAAGAAAACCATCGACACCGCTTACGACAAGGCAAACCTGAGCAGGAAAAGAGCGACAGCACACGAGGTCAGAGCAATTTTCACGTCATAGGCACACCATAACGCCGTCCCACTAGAAGAGATTCTACATGCAATTTCCTGGCGACGCTCCACGACATTCACCTCCCACTACCTGAGGAACATGTCAAGAGAAGAAGGACTACACCTGCTGGGACCAATTGTCGCAGCCAGAACTGTGGTCAAGCCCCCTTAAGCACAATCAGAACGAAGCAGAAGCAAGCCATCCCAGATGGAAGCAAGCCATCCACAGAGGGAAGCAAGCCACCCATAGAAGGAAGCAAGCCATCCATAGAAGGAAGCAACACCCCTCTTACAACAACGGTCCTTTTCAGGGCCACCAAACCCTACAGGAGAACCAAATTCCTGTTTCATCACATGTTCTGAATAAAGTGCGGAATTCTTAAATTTTTTGGGGGAACCCTGCTTGCATCCCGGGGCGCCCCGTCAGATTGGTGCCCGCCACCACGTTTGACGAGGTCAGCTGTTAATGCTAAAATTATCAGGTTAATATGTTTTGGCAAATAAGAAAGAACATTTTGCCGGCCCTCAGTCCGGCCGGCTACAGATGGTTTCTTTTTGCTTAAAACATACTTAACCAAGGGCCCGACCTACCTCCCCTCTGGAGTCACCTCCTGACAAATTGAGAGGAAAATAAATGCCGACTTCGGCCATGATGCCGCTTTATATAGAGGAGGACTGCGTTGCGCAGGCGCAGTGGGAGCATGCAAGCAGGCGGATACACGCAACCGAAAAACCTCCAGTGATCATTCCATTAAGGACAATGTAATGTTAAAATTATCAGGTTAAGTATGTTTTAGGCAAAAAGAAACCATTTTTAGCCAGCCGGGCTGAGGGCCAGCAAAATGTTCTTTTTCTGCAGTGTAGCGCTGTACTTTTTGCTCTATTTTACCACATATTCAATCTTTAAACCGCCAAAGTAGCCGTTCTAATTCGGATAAATGGACGTAATTATACTTAGAAGAAAGATTCAGATGTATATTTTCCAACAAGGGTAGTTAAAGCGATTTATATTAATTAGAAGCTAAGCTACACTGATTTTCTGCAGTGTAGCGGTGTGTTTTTTTCGCTATTTTTCCATAACTTCCATCTTTTAAACTACCGCAGGAGCCGTTCTAATTCAGACAAATGGATGTAATTAGACTTAGATGAAAGTTGAAGATGTATATTTTCCAACGAGGGTAATGAAAACTATTTATATTAATGAGGACCTAAGCTACGATAGTTTCTAATTGCCTACAAAACATGCATTACCTTATTTTTAGCATTCACTTTCTCCTAATGCCTTTTGTTCTAGAGATTAGAGCTTTGGAGCCTTCCGGTGCCGCGACCCACTGCGCATCATTGTGCACATCCCTCTATATAAAGCGCCAAGTCCCCTGGTGCTTCATCTTTTCATCTTTTACGCCTTCACCACGTCGACGTGCTACTTGTCTGCATGCCCTGCCTCATGCTAAAGGTGCATCTTGAGATCCTCTGGCCTGGACGACTAGTCAGCCGTCCTCTGCTGGTCGAACTCTCACTGGAACCTCCTCCGCTCTTGGACCTTCCCCCTCTGTGGTTCCCTGCTCCTCTCTGACTCAGGCATCTTCCTCTCTGGAAGTTTTGGTTGGCCCACCATCCATCGGTCCCTCCGCTACCGGACGATCAACTTTAAATGCAACCACTACATCTCCCATCCCGTGCGTACAGGCTTCCGCTCCACCTAGTCACTCTTCTCTTCAAGAGGACCTGCTTCAGGCTAAGGAGGCCCATGCCCGACTTAAGCTCCAAATGAAGGCTCGGCGCCTTTCGTACAAACGCAAACATTCCAAACCACCTTTCGGTCCCATTGACCTTTCCACACGGTCTTCAACCACTCTGCTCCATCCCTCTGTTGAACCTCCTATGGAAGAGCTGTCCAATGAACGAATCAGTTTGACTCCACAATCCTCGTTTAGGGCCAAGATACAAAAACCTCAGGAACGGTCCAATCTTTTTGTCATCCCGGCCCTCTCTACCATCCTCGGGGATGAACAAGAATGCTCCCCATGCCCCATCCGTGCCGTCTGCTTCTGCCTAAAGAAATCTAAGCCCTTGCGCAAAGGTCGGTCCCAATTGTTTATACCCTTTACGAATAACTTTAGTCTGATGTCTGCTCTAATGATCTCCACTTGGATAAATACAGTTATCCTCCAGGCCTACCGAACCCTTGATGGTGACTGCTCTAATCACAATGTTCTATTCACCCCCGCCCCCCCCCCATGAATTTTGGACAATTTCCACATCTTTGGGCCCACCACAGTAACGTTTCCATTTCTGACATCCTCAAAGCCGCCTCTTGGCGACACCCCTCGGTTTTCTAATCTAACTACCTTCAGGATATGGCATCCCACGCGGACGGACTGTATCGCCTTGGCCCTTTCGTTGCCGTTCGGTGTTTCATCCGTCGCATTCGAAACCTAATAATCAATTAAATACGAACCAACCGCCTTCACCCTGGATCGATGGTGAAGTTTATTTTCTGGGAACCGGTCCGCGACTTTAGGGTGCCTGTCATATGGAGCCCACTGCCTTGGACGAGGTCTGCGGAATGCTAAAAATGAGGTAACGTATGTTTTCGTAGGCAACTAAAAACATCTATTTACCAGGTCGAAAGATTCATTACCTGCTTCCCTCCTTGCCTTCCCTCTGTTTGCCATACAACATTGAGCAGAGGAATAAAAGATGAAGCAACGGACGCCTCAGCGCTTTATATAGAGGGCTGTGCACAATGATGTGCAGTGGTTGCGGTACCGGAAGGCTCCGAAGCTCTAATCCCTAGATCAAAAGGTATTAGGAGAAGTAGAATGCTAAAAATAAGGTAATTTATGTTTTCGATCGGCTATAAAAACCAATTTTTAACAAGTTGCCCCTCGTAAATTGATGTTTTTCTACAGTGTAGCGTTGTACTTTTTGCGCTATTTTACCACTACTCCCATCTTTAGACTGCTGCAGTAGCCTTTCTAATTCGGATAATGAACCTAATTAGGCTTAGATGAAATGAAGATGTATGTTTACGATGAGGGTAATTAAAACGATTTATATTACTTAGGACGGGTACTGCAGCAGTTTAAGATGGAACCTGTGGTAAAACAGCCCTACACTGTAGAAAAACTATCGTAGCCTAGCTTCTAATTAACATAAATCGTTTTAATTACCCTTGTTGGAAAATATACATCTTCATCTTTCGTCTAAGCCTAATCACGTCCATTAACCATCATTAGAACGGGTACTCTAGATGTTTAAAGTCATGAATTGTAATACACATAATGTACTGTTCTATGTATAACATGGGTAAACGGCCTGAAGGAACTTAAACACCGAATTTCAGCAAGAAGAATTGATTTTACGAAAATTATGAATAGAATAGTTTTTGTAGGAAATTTTATTCTAAACATAATTGGTAACTGGTTAATTTTCAATCAGATGAACGGTTCAGACGCTAAAAGTAAAAAACAGGTGTTTTTTCACTATTTTTTTGGCGCCATCTTGGATTTTAGTGCATATTTTTAGAAATTCCAGAGGGCTCGTAGGCTAACATTTTTTAGTTTACCCTAAGGTACCGTCATACCAAATTTGGTGCTTTTATCCGTCAAGTAACGGTAATCGTGAAAAATGGCTCACTATTAGGCTTACAACAAGATTACTACTTACACTGATGCTATGTCCATGTACTTGCAGAGAGGAACAGGTACCCATCAGCCTATATATCACCTTTTCATTATGGATCTAAACTTACATTGTATCACTTTTTAAATTGGGAATTAACCATAGGGTTCTAAATTATGGTCCATCATATTTACTATAATTCATCTCAATTGTCTGTTAAATTAGTTTGTTGAATTTAAAATTAAAGTTATTGGCAGTACAATCCAGCATAAACCTAATTGTCATAAAATTGCTTTATAACTTTAACGTAAAGTAAAGATAAACCCTTCCATCTTAAATTTCACTGTTGTTAGTTAAGTACAAAAAAACAAGAAGCAAGTTGCGCGAAGTTTCCAACATTCGTATTAATTACGCAGTAGTTAATTTAGAATCTAAGTTTGATGCATCCAAGGCGCGAGACAGCGAACACCACTTATAGTGCTGACGTCACACTTCATCACCTTGGACCTTGGAGGAATGACGTCATCGTAGCATACGAGTGCACGCCGGCTTGTGCTTTTGAAATGGCAGCTGCGAGACCGGACCGCTCTGACCATAGCAGCGCAAACCAAAACTCAATCTCTGCGTGTTTATTAAAGAAAGGGATATATCAAGAAAGTAGCTACTGTGAATATTACCGCTACAAAGACTCTTAAAAGTTCGTTCAGCTGGGTGGTAATCCACTCAATGCAAAATGCTGGCCAGATAAGCGATTGGACAGTGTCCACTTGTTGCCCGTAGGGAGGGAGGAGTTTAGAGGGCGCATGCTTCATTCTATGCTGCTGTTCTTCGCTAGCAGTAGTGGTGAGGAATGTGAGTGCCGAGCGCGATCTTGCCTGAGCTTGTTGGGCGCATGTGCCAACGGGTTATGAAGTGTGACGTCACACGAACGAGACTTGGATGTGTTGACCGCACGAACGAAGTATCGTCTGCTAGAATGAAGATTTAGACACATTACTACGTAATAACTATAAACCCTGAATGGTTTTCGTACCTCTCACATGTTTTTTAAGTGTCTTAATTAATGATACTGAAATTTAAGATGGGAGGGTTTAGCTTTACTTGAACTTTAATTTAACTTTATTTCAGATCAGCAAGGGTCCATGTTAGAATCAAAACAATTACAATCAAACACCAAAGTATAACAAAAATAGACAAGAACAGCACAGGAATTACTTTCATAGCCTCTACTGAAGCAATCCCCACACAGAGGACAGGGTATCCCTAACAGTAGGGATACTTTATATCCCAGGTAGCAAAACATAAATTCAACGTTAATTTACCAGCAAACAATTATTATTTTTTTTCTTCTGGGAGAATTAAGGTTGAAACTGCAGTAATCTTAAAAGAAATTGCAGAATTTCTACAATGTGTTGCACTATCAACAGAATTTCTTTTCAGTATGTACAGACATTTTTTTTCTAAAAAGTATAGAATATCTTTATAGAACTTATTTAGAAACAATACAATTCTTTCTATAGAATGAATTATATGTTTTACACACGTATAGAATTCTACAGAGCTCTATAGAATTCTATAAAACTCAATAGAAATAGAGATTGACGGTGCACGAAGCACCCACCCCCCAAAACCCCAAGAAGTTAAGCAACTAGAGCGTCATAGCGTGATTTGAAAGCGTTGAGTGAACGAACGCAAACAACAGATTGAGGGAGTTCCAGGGTTGAACAACCCTTTCTGTGAAAAAGTGAAAGCGTCGTTTAGTCCGATATACAGTACCAGAAATACGGAGTGGGTGGCCACGAGTGGAGTTGAAATTTGGAATGAAGGAAAAAACAGGGTTCTCATCAAGAAGATTGTGAATAAGTTGGTGAAGAAGATTGTGAATAGCGCTCTACAGAAGCTATTTAAAGGTCTACATAAAATTTTCTAGCTGCAGCATACGGCGGACGTTATTGTCTCGAACCGCCAAGACAAAAAAACTGTACAAACCTATTGCAACCGGAAATGCGCCTTTAAAAACGCTGTGGTTAAAATACTAATCAAAATTAGCACAAACAATATTTTAAAATAGGTTGTAGCACTATTATTTATTTATTTTTTATTTACTTATTGATCTATTATTATTGATTGTATTTTAAAAGAATTATAAATTATATTAGACATTTGGAAACAAGAGAGTGCCCATAGCCGTCTTTTCATTTGAATTTTGTATCACTTGCTGCCAATGATGATATTGGCTTGCTCGAAGAAATCTTGAATTCTGACCCGTCTTTTTAACCTTCCTGCCACAGGAGTGTTCATGTAGAACTTCACTACTTTTTCAACCAAACTGGACAGTGTTGTCCAGTTTGGTTGAAAAAATTTCAACAAATTTTCTGCTTGAAATTGATGTTGGCTGCTCACGCAAATAAACTAGGGAATTTACGTAGAAAAGTATCGTATTTTCAACATAACTGGTTCCAGCAACAAACGAGGCAAAATCGTTCCAAGTTTGGTAAAAATACGGCCAAAAATATTTCAATCAATTTTTTTTTCTTAATTAATTTCTTTGAGCCTTAAGTTAGCCGAAGCAATTTAATGCTCTTGTGGCTGAACCAGCTCAGTTTTGAACATTACAACCACGTTTCCTGATACCCGATATTTCATCACAATTGAATAGGTGAAAATAAACGGTTTTTCATGTGGCCGTTCGCACAAATAAACAGGCAAATTTACACAGAAAAAAATCAAATTTTCAACATAACTGGGACCAGCAATGAATGTGGAAAAATCATTAAAAGACCGAAAATATTACAACCAATTTTCGAAGTAATATTTACGTTTCCTACTGATATTTCATCACAATTGTTTGGGAGAAAATAATGTTTTTTTTAAAACGTTGCTAGTTTCAACCACACAGTCATAAAGTGACAAAATAGTTGAATTTTGGTTGAAATACGGTTCTTCAAAATATTTCTGCCAAATTAAACAAAATGTATTTCATCAAAATTTGCCTCCAATTTGCTCATTTTGACATACAGACTTCACTGGAGTCTTACAAATTTTCGACTTATGACTTCTTCAGGCGTTTTTAAGTTATTTTCTCTGGTTGCCTGTCAGCACACAGCCAGAACCGTAGCCCCTCGTATTCGGTGGGCTCCTCTCGCTTTAATGGTCCTATGAACGGAACTGTTGTACTTTTCTAACAGAAAGGGAAGCAGATCTATCCAATTATAAATTGCCGACGGATGAACTCGCGCTATTTCAAAGTCAACAGTGTTCTATTTAAACGTTTCACCATGCTCGCCTTGGTCTAGGAATAAGTGTGGTAGTGGTTAATAGCCAGTCTTTTCGTCAGGGTGGAGAAGGTCGTGTTGAAAAACTCCGTACCTTCCTCGGATTGGATTCGCCGAGGCTTAGTTAAGACCACAATTATCTTAACACTCAAGGGACTACGCCCGTAATAATACGGGCATGTGAAACTCGCTTAAAGGACTACGCCCGCATTAATGCGGGTAGACTTTCAACTATGCAGTAAAATCAGCCCGTACTACTACGGGTTTAGTTTTTGGTTACTTTCGAATATAGCACTCTTGGCCTTGATTGGTGCTGCCATCTGGTGGCAACTTTTGACACTAAAAGTACGAAATGTTTAAATTCCAAATGCGACCAAATCTAATTACAAAAGTGGCGCCATGTTCTTCTAACACCAACTTTTTTTTTTTCAGAAAAAGGGGTATGATTGATTTTAATTTGCATAATCTGCAAAATAGCCACATACAATTGATTTAGTTTAATGGAAAGATCGTACAACCACGGTTGATTAAAAAAAAATTGCATTCGTTTTGCATATATTGTTTATCTTTGGTGAATTTTCCAAAATGGCCTTTTTTCGCTAGTCCCCAGCAGTTTTTTCCTGTTAGAATGTCCAGTCCCTAAGTGTTAAAAGCACCGGTAACATCATCGACCGACGTCGATTTAATCAGCTCCGCACATGCAAACTGGTCTGGGTGAGCAGGTACCCTTTGTTGACTCAGTAGTACGGTATCATCTCAACTAAATCTATCTGCCAAAGGTCATCTACGAAGGAGGCTTTGGTCTTCTTCCTTGGGTAATGCCTGCTTGCTGGTTTGTGCAGTTCTTTAGCTAAGACTTTCATTTTAGACTTGTTTATTCCTTTATTATTGTATTTTATTGGTTTCTTATTAATTTTACTACCTCCATTCCCAACTTTAGTTTAGCCTTCAACGCACCAGCTACAGTAGCAACAGCGGCTCTCTCGCTCAACTCCGCACTGGTAACGGAGAAAACGATTTTCTTTGCAGCTGAAGTCAACTCCTCATCTGTTCTGTGTCTATTGGCTAAATCGTCACTGGCAGCGTAAGCTATGTCGTGTTCTTTGCACACCTCGTCTAGAGCATTGATCCCCACGTCTCCTCTCGCTAATCTCTTACTCTTTGTACTGAGTCCGCAAAATTTGTACCCTAGGATGTGTAGTACGACCAGTAATTTATTTATCAACGTATTTATAACAGGCCCGAGCCCTCTTTCCCTTTCCGCTTCTGGAACTGGGCTTTGTTGGTACCGCAGATGCCGCATTTTCCCTTCAACAACGAGCGTTTATTACTAGTGTTGACTACATCAGGGTCTACGGTTTTGGAGGCGCTCCAGCATTTGAACAGTACATTTTAAACATACTTTTCCTTTATTTAACGAAAAAGTTTTTTTAATAAATAGTTAATGAAACTCCTCAACTACGACGATGATGACCTGGAAATCGCCGGGAAGATCAAGAAGCCCGGTGCAAGCTTAAATTCTCCTGTTCCATGAGATGCATCGTTTGAGGTCCAGCAAGGCGCGGGAAAATGAATCTGACCCTCAATCTCCTCTGCAACGAAGATTGGCTATATTACGACAGACTGTGGGTGTGCTCCAAATCCCTGTTTCAAAGTAAATATGTGCAGTTTAGGCGGGCCTTTGAATAGACCTGTCCCGAAGTCGCAGTTTTCTACTCGAATAACGCAGACGTTCCATTACCACAGAATCTTCTAGAATCCGGTAAGAAAACGATGTGCCTGTTTAACGACGTGATGATCGAGAAACATGATAGGATCGAGAAATAGAATAAGATTGAGCTAAACTTCGCCTACGGTTGGCATTCTACAGCAGGAACCTGCAGAGAGTGGTCCGAGATAACGCAAACGTCCTAATTCTCTACAGGCGAGACGACACTAGTCTCAAACACGTCTACAACAACCACCTCGAGTGTGACAAGAGCTTCGAGGAGTTCAAGGAAACCTGCAGAGAGTGTTGGAATTCCGACCCGCACAGCTTTCTAACTATCGAGATGGACGAAACCCTTGTCGAAAGGGAGGTATAGATGCTGGATTGAGTCTATTACCGAGTTGAAACCTGTTAGTTTGACTCGATTTGGACGTCGACGTTGATGAGAACATGAGTTTGGGTTGACATGGATGTGAGCGTTTATGTCAACAAGAATATGTGCATGGGTTAGCAAAATATCATGTCTGTGTCAACAAGATCATGTCTTGGTTAACAAGAAATCATACCTGTGTCAGCAAGAACATGTGTCTGGGTTAACAAGAATTTGTGTGCATGTCAACAAGAACCCAAATTTTTTGCTTACTTAAATAAAAGGGCTATAGTTGAATTTTCCTAAAAATGAGTAAAGCCACTAAGAAACGACAAGCTTCGGATCAGTACGAGGCCTTAAAACAACGTCTCACATGAAAATTTAGGGTCACCAAGCTAGAAAACGTTACTGTGTCTGAGCATCTCACCAAGATTGCCAAACCTGTAACAGATCCGATCATTCAACAGACCAAACTCCAAGCTAAGGAAAGCAGTGATGAAGATGCACAACGTCAGCGCCAGATCAAAGAGTTATTGGCTACCGAATCCGGGTAACAGAGACAGCACGTACAACACGGCCAAAATACTTTCTAGCTTTCAGATGGCTTTGGAAGCCACGACTGGACCCAACTACGATAGGAAAGAAGAAAAAGATGGAGATACAGAAGACTCGGAATCCGAGATTGCTGTTAACACTGGGGAACGCCCAAGCAATAGAAGCCATGACTCCGAAAACTCGAATGAGATACTTGGAAGACGAAACTTCTATACTAGACATAATGCATGTAGGGCCGTTAGCTATTGATTACCTGATCATGTTTGCCACTAGAGAAACCCTCACCGGCCTTATTTTCGGTATAAGATACTACCCAGAGTCTAAAAAGTACAAGATAGGTTCCTCGGACGTAGATTTCGAAGGCGACGACGTGGTAGTAGAAGGGAAAAAGTATAAGGGTGCCGACGAGCTCTGGCATTTGATCATGCTTAACCCTCGTCAGCCGACTGACGATCATCCAAGTCTGTTAGATTGTGACGATATTCTTGGGAGATGTAATGCCTCTACAGAGACAACGATCCCGTGTAGTGTAGGCAACAAGTAGGATATAGCTGGGGGAGGCAAAATCCCGAACCGTTTTGCTCTAGGACCAACAGTTCGCGAATTATGGCTAGTTAAGTCGAAACAAGGTGGTGGGCCAACTTCCAAGATGACAGTACCCGAATTTTGGGAGGGGCCATCTCTTAGCTTGGACCTCGGGTGGGGTTGAGGAAAGGGCTGCCAAATTTCGATCAGTTTTGCTCTAGGACCAAAAGTTAGTGAGTTACGCCCATTTTAAGGAATTTCAAAAATCGGAATTGAAATGGCGGCCATTTTAGAAAAATGGTGGTACTTCTGGTTCCAATCTTCAAAATGGCATTTCTAGTTCATTAAAGACAGGAAGTAACATCATTCAAAATGGCGGCATCCATGGAGCGACCATCTTGGAAAATGTGGCACTTCTGGATTACATAGGGGTAGCCATCTTGTCTGTCCTCCCTGGGCGAATCTCGTACTATCATACTAATAATGGCGAAACGAATACGGTTTCAGCAAGCAAAATAGCAGAAACGTTTGCTTGTTTGGGGCCACATTCTACTTAACCCATAACCGCCTAGATACGACCGTACGCCTTCAACGTATAACAGCGAAAAACTAAGTCCCAGCGCGAGCTTTGTGAGGGGTCTCCGGGGACCCCGAGCAAAGCGGGCAGTCACATCCCAGTAGTCAGCGTCGGCTCCAAACCAAGAGAATGCCGGTTCGAATCCGAGAACCGACCCAAGTACCATATGGACTCTAAAAAAAGGGTCTGAAAGTTCTTTCAGGCGGTTATGGGTTATTGGTTGACACCCGGGCCTAGGACAATTTTTACCAATTGATCATTGACAGTCTGTCTAGAGATCTTTGTGGGTGAGAGCTAATTGATACTGTCATACTGCTATTTTTGTTGGCATCATTAAAACTACGTGAAATTGCTTTGTTAAAGGATCGTTTACACTGAAGTGTACAACTCATGATATATGAAAATATGTGAACTTCAATAATGACTCACAACTAATTTACGTTGCTGCAAATTTTCGATAGTCATTAAACACCCGTTGTTATGTGTTCAAATGCCGACTATCTTCATCTGGCTTCCTGCGTTCTGAACACTGTACTGCATCGGATAGGTTGTTGTTTTTTTTTTGAAAATCGCACGCGTGACCACTGATCTTTATTTGCTAGCGCTGTGTTCACCTGGAGGGATTTGTGCCATTGGAGGGCGAGTTTTTCTTGGAGTTTTGGGTGTAGGAACAACGTAAATTCGTTGTGAATCATTATTGAAGTTCGAGTATTTTCATAAATCATAAATTGCTTTGTGTGATGAAAATAGCACTTCGTTTAAATGAAGTAGGTTAATTCATTAAACACTCAACGTTCGGCCGCCATGTTGTCGCATTTGTACTCTGGAAATCCCTGGGAAATCCCCTTCTTGCTGCCATCAATGTTGGCGTTATTAATTTCTATATCACTGCCTTATTCCTCCAATTAACTGTTCCATATCAAAAGCTGTTGGTGCGTTTTGTAGTTTCGCGAGCTCTGATTAGTTCGTTTGTGGCACGTGGCATTGGGGCCAGTCATGTGAAGTCATGCGAAGTGAGTTAAGTTGCTTCCATTGAAACTAGTGTGTGCGCGATCTTTGTGAATGGCCGGCTAGGAGGCAACGATGGTGGCTGGCAACGTATTACGGGAGCGCTTTCGACAATCCTCAGTATTTGAGGTCATATAACAACTTTACTTGCATGGCAATAAAAACCAAACAAAAAAGATTTTGGAGTTTGGAATTGGTAAAAAAAAACTACTGTAGAAGAATAACTAGTCGCTGTTAGCATACCAAGGTTGCCAGTTCGGATAATCTGGGTGTTTGGATAATTGAAGCTCGAATAACTGAGGTTTTACCGTACTCACCAAACCCTGGAACTATGAACAAAGCTTGTTGCTGAAATAGGAACATCTGTTCTAGTTAGAGAAAAATGGTTCATTGCAGTACAGTAACAATTAACGGAAGTGCAGCAGTTCAGTGCAGGCTCAAAAGTCGCAATGAAAAAAAGGCAGGGACTCGAATTGTGCAGTGACCATTCAAACACGATCTTTCACAAAGCCAACAACATGCGACTGCAGGGCCGTACCGAGTGAGACTGAATGGAGGGTGATTCAAACTGAGCTGGCCATTCAAATTTGCTAGTGGTCCTTTATGTGTTAGCTCATCACTGATATGGTGTTCATCCTCTGATATGTGCACACACTTGAGAAAAGCAACACAAATAAAAAAAAAAACAGTTCTCCACTCAACCCCCGAACTTAGTCCGAGCTTAGTTCGGGTGTCTTGGTAAACACCTCTGCGCCGTCTGTTGCTGGCGCGGATAAATACTTTGTAGAAAACCAAGGCCAAGTGAGGTTGCTTAGCTTTGCTCACAGTTCACATTCGGTTCACGTTTGCTCTTCGTGTTTGTAATTTTCGTTTACGACAAATGCAAAAAAAATATATTGCCGCCACGGATAACTGCGTTGCCAAAACTAAGGTCGAGTGAGGTTCTGAGCTTGGCTGACATGAATGTTCGGTACTGCCGTCTGGTGGTGGATATTGAATAGGTGTAGTGTTGCGTAGTTATAATTTTTTGCATTACTCCCTCCCCGAGGGAGGGTGGGCGTCGGCACGTGGGGTTATGGAGGGGGACCTCCCTCCAATGTTGGCAAGTTGCACGAAAGGACGTACACAGGGCCGTAGTTACCAGGGGGGGGGGGGGGCAACTGCCCCCCAAAAAATGTTCAAGGGGGCGTAAAAACGATATTTTGAATAACGTAAAAAGTATGACTTTCCTTTCCTTCTCCAAAAATATTTTTTTTTTAATGGCGTGTCCATTTTTATTGATACCACACAACGGTTTTGGCGGAAACCACAAGCTATTCCTTTTGTTGAATAAATTTTCGGATTAATTTAAACTGCAAACTCAGCCAACCAAGACAGCTACGACTAGGGACGGTAGATACAGCTGTGCAGCGAAGCCCAACCTAGAGCCATGGCGATGGGGCTCAAGCATCGTCGTATCTTGTGTAAACGCGGTCTCGTATCAGACGCTCGTGGTGAGGACACCTCAACACCACCGAAAAAAAAACCTGAGGGCGGTATTCTTCCACACCAGAAGAACAATCGTCTATATGGCGATTTCATTTTAAAAATGTAAATATTGTACATTATTCCTTTAGGCATAAAGCCGAAACACTTTTCCAGCTTAGTTATGTTGTAGATGTTGAAAACACACGATATTTTTTATTTGTAACAGGTGACGACTTAGATTATTTATAAAAAATGTCCGATGTTCAAACCAGTTTAAAACTAACCTAAACTGTGATATAGCCCTTTAAAAACTAGCTGGAACATTTAATCTTTTGATTTGTGCACTTAATGCATTTTGGTAAACTTAACTTCTTGCCATGAACCCTACCGGAGCTCCAATGTTTATGTTTGTTTATTTTTACGGACCCAGTGTATATTTTTATGTCTATTTTTTATAGCATCTCCATCCAAACTCCGACCGTAGCAAACCTCTAAAACGAAAACAAACTAGCTTACCTGCGTTAAAAACCTGCATTGTAAATAGCAGTTTCATTCCCAAAGTCAAATAATTATTCTGTGCATTACACTTCATCCCACCCCCCCTCATTCAATAGTTGCGATGCTTAACATCGTAGTTTATTTAATAGGCCTAAAAATCACGTTGTTATGAGTTGAAAACTCACTTGCACATTCAAAACCAGGCCTCTAACGTTTCCAAGTCGGCAATTCTCTTTGTCAACTCAACCTCCGCAATTCCCATCCAACAAGAGCGCTCAGCTACCCTAGCCGTCCGCGCTGCCATTCCGACTTCTGGTAGTGACAGCTCGGCCGATCTAGGTCAGTCTCTCCTCCTCCAAGATGTCCGCCTCCTCTTCCCCGCTCGTCCCCTCCGCAGCTATCCTCGGCGTCCGCGCCAACTTCCGGTAATGAGTATATAACCCCAGCCCCAGACTCACTCGTTAGCACAGCTCAGGATTCTCAAAGCTAGAGGTCGCTACGCCGGTCGGGAGTGGAGATGCCGCGGTCCGATTGTTGCCATGCCGGGCAAAGGTAGTGGTTCGTATTTCAACTTAGTTCAACTTTAAAAGTTTATTTTTTGGACTGTACGTCAAAATTTATAGTTTAATTTTAAACTTAACCTTTTAGCTTTGAAGGTAAACTTATGGTGCGTCAAGCCAAACGGCATTTCGGACGTTGGCGGCCGTAATTTAAGGGTTCACGGTCCCTTACTAAAAACCAGCTTTATTTTTGTTTCTTTAAACACAGTTTAATGCAAACACGGACGGTTTGATCTTCGTTGGTAGTCCATTGATTAAACGCTCGGATCAACTTTATAAGTAGCTGCGGCTTCTGTAATTTAAGGAGTTGACTTAACAACAGCAACTCTGGGAGGTTTAATGCTTTGCTGTTACACGTAGAAAAATAACTGTAAAACAGGTCTACTATTACTACACAGCCGAGGCTGTTCGTAATTTAGAGGGCTCTTTTGCGAAATCCCCTTGTGCCTAACCAAACTCACTGTTTCTATTTGAAATTGTTTTTGTGAACATAGCGTTTGTTCTAGTTTGAATTTAATGTAAATTCCCCCTGTATTTTATAACCTAAACTAGGTGTAAAGTTACCAAATGTAAATGTAAAGTGCGATATTTTCTTCATGTTTGTTTAAAATAAAAACCAGGAGTTTTTTTAACGTCCTTCGGTTTATTCGCTCGTTATTTGCTAGAAGTTAATAAGTAAGATAAATCTCTTTAAAGTTTAACTTAGCTAGTCTTTTCCCACCTTGGTGGCAGCGTTACCCGCTATTTTATCACTAGTCAGGTCTTAGATTAGGACTTCAATGCTCCATTCCCTACATCGGGACAGTAGCAGTTGTGCTGTTTAACCGAAAAAGTATTCGAAAGCAACACGTAGTGAAAAATAGTAAGATCCAGTTACACCAGGCGACCGGCGATGCTACAAGCACCTATCCCGTCGTAGCACCCGCCGTTACACTTGGACTTACATACTATCACACTGCATGGTTGTATTAACCTGAAATCCTGCGTTGGTTTTAGCTACCATCCCTGATGAATGCAGCGGTGACATGTTTTCGCTTTTGGCAGACAGCATTAAAAATTAACGCTGCAAAACTTACCGAAAACAAATGAATAATTATGCGTCTTAACGCCGAAAAAAAGTATGAATCCATTTCTTTCCTGCTTTTTGGGAGAGGGTAGATGTGGTGGTGGCAGTTACGATTTTTATAAGGAAAACTAGGATTGCGGATTACTTATTGTACCGATTGTACCGATTGTTTATAAGCCTGGGAACTTAACAATTGTACCGAATTTGAAGTCATTTTGCAGGTATGAGACCGATCTTGGAGAAGTCGTTGGTGGCAAGCGTCTCACCCCCCCCCCCTTCTCTCTTTCCTCCCTTTCCAAGATTCGCACGCACACTACACGACATTGTCCTGAATCAATAAGGTTCAAATCTAGATTCGAAGTTGGCCACGAACGGCGAAATGATATACCCCTCAGGCTGGAAAGAAATATTTTGTAACTTACAGCTGAATTAAAAGTGATGGTCAGCCTACATTTTTTTTTAGCAGCCACCTGTTAAAGCAAATTTCATGTAATTTTCTTTCTAATTTACGAAAGACTAACCCGTCAATAACTCAGCAAAATAAATAGTTCTTCGTTTCAGACCCTTGTTGATGCGTGTATTTAGAATTAAAATTTAAAAACCAACAAAGAAACTGATTGTTCCAATGAAGCATTTTCAAGTGGAATAATTCACAAACTATTTTAATCCTATACTGCATCACGCATACCTGATTGGCTTTAAATAGGCCTACTTAAAGAAATAATTTACACAAGGTTGAACAGATAATACCGGAAAATGTTAACAAACCTTAGTGCTTTTCACCACACAAAAGTAAAATAAAATAAAATGAAAGTGTTTTTTCCCTGTACAATGAGCAAACATTTGAACAAACAACAAAAAAATAAAACAGATTCTAGCCTAATTTTTCCATGGTTTAATAGGTAGTGTGCAATACGATTCTAAACAGTCTTGCCATAGACAAGAAATTAAAATTGCTCTTGTTACTACTCGCATTATTCTCACATTATTCAAGTATTTTTCATATGTCTCTTTGCACGTTGGTGGCCTTTAGGTCACAACTCGGAACGGTTGAACCAGTTCTAAGCCATAGTCCACCCCTGGTAATGCATTGATTCGAGCGCCCGGCCTAGCTAATATGCTGGAAGTCCTAGGTTCGCGTCCCGGTTGGTCCATTTTTTCCCCTTTCTTTTCCAGACAAAAAAAGCTCACGAGGCCTGTCTTGATGCTGACTGCGCGCTTTGTAAACTATCCAGCAAAAACTATCGACTTTTGATTTAACTTTAAAAAAAAAGTCCAAAAATATTGTGAAATGGCAGATGGATGAGCCCTTCCTTTTTAGGGTAATCTTTGTCTTCTTCAGTTTCCTACCACCTACAATCTACTATATTAGCTGAAGCGAAATAAAGGAGGACCCGTAAGATCACCGCACATGTTCCATCTCTCGTCCTGGGTTGCGACCCCATGCTATGCTGCCAAATATGGAACGTCTGGTCCGAACTATTTTAGGCATTGAAAATGCGATAAATATTTTATGCGATATGCGATATATATATTTTAAAAATAATTATTTTTTTTATCGTTTTCGTTTTAGTTTAAGAGTTTTTGTACTGGACTTTTTTCGTTGTGATTGAGGGGGGGGGGGGGGGAAGCGTAAAACTGAGAGGGGCGTAAATTGCCGGTTTGCCCTCCCAGAAAAAATTCCTAGCTACGGCCCTGACGGTACATTAAATTTCTTTAGGCAGCATTATGTCTGATATTTAATGGGTTTCTAACCCACATATGAGGAAATTATTGTACCCACTTCCCCTCCCTCCACACCCTCAAATGCATTCCCCCTATTCCAGTGACTACACCCCAACCAAGGGTCATTCAGTCAGTGTGTTCAAATGGATATCCGTAAACCAAGAGATCCAAAAGAGACAACTAAACAAATTAATGTTTAAAATGCAGGGAGAAACGTTTGATGACGATTACCGAAAAATACACAAAAGGAAACGCAACAAAGTAAGGCTGAAGCTTGCTGGAACACCTGAAAACCCATTAACAGTGGCCAAAGCTTAAGAAAAGAACAAGAAAAGTTGGCAGACCTTCTTGAAAGTTGAAGCAGAGGGAGAAAATGGATTAAATTAATGATGTCGGCAATAATTAAATAAATAGTAAGTTATTCTTATACCAGTCGACAACCGGTAAAGGTGGTATGGCAGGGATCCGCTGATGGACTGGAGTGCCACTTCGTATCCAGGACACATCACTTGAATAAAACCTAACCTAAGTGCACAAAGATGGCTAACTGTACTCCGTTATTTCTAGTGTACAAGTTTTGCTGATGGCTTATTTCCAATTTACCAACAATAACTGCTAGAGTGGGTACAATAATTTTTGTACCCTAATGCATCGTAAACAGTTTCATTAGCAAAATGACCAAGAATTACCGGTCTTATTGAAATCACAACAACTTCTTTAATATTGTTTTTTTTCTCATAATTAACTTTGAATATCATTTGCCTTGTAATCCCGTTTCGCTTTCTTTCTTTCTTTCTTACTTTCTTGTGCTACCGCATTCACTGCAGCTAAACATATAACAGCAGAAACCGCATCTAATCCAAAATTCCTTCCAATTAGGAATACATCTTTAACTTCTCCAATACTAAATTTAAAAAATGATTTTTATTTGGTGAAACGGGGTTCGGCGAACCGGGAACATACTGTGCAAGAAGCTCAACCTTTTTATTTGTTGTGATAAACGTAATATAACCAGTTTGTATTCGATTTTTTCGAGGTTAGACATCGACTTTGTTTTGTTGACACCAACAAGTAATTTGTGCTTCGTGTCATCATAATAGTCAAAAGAAAAAAGAAAAAAGAAAACTTGATACAATTTTTAAATCACTCCCTAATGTACTCAAAACTTTAGTACTCACCAGTAACTTTAATTTACTGGGCGGTTAGTTTCTTATGCTAGCAGTGATTGTTAAGTCGCCAACAATGAAATTTATGGCCAGGAGGTCATAGTCGATATTCTTTAACAAAGCCATTGTTACAAAAAAGAAGAATAAAAAAATAGCTGGCAAAAGCGCTTAGACCACACGCATATTGTCCTCGCCGTGGATTCCGAACAATGGACCATTGTCTAGTGAGACAAACGCCATCGTTGTAAGTTTGGTCCGTAAGGCTTTGTTTATTGCTTGTTTGGCGCTCGTTTTACAGCGGTAATTCCCCCCCCCCTCCCCTTCAATGGCTTTGGGGTCATCATCAGTTCAGCTGTTCATTTTGTTAGTCAGGCATGTCATAGGTCATATTCTTAATTGTGTGAAAATTAATTAACCAGAAGCTAATTTTTTTCTGAAATATTTAGGAAAACGAGCACTGACAATGTTACAAAGAAATGTTTTCTTTTTTCATTTGGTATATCAAACTTGTTCGGCAATCCCTAGTTAGAACTCAACAAATGGATTTCCACTCCGTTTTTTGAAGCTTGGTCTCTATAAACCATGCTTCTATAAGCTACGTCGGCACGACATTATTCCTTATCATAGAAGACCGTTATTACCACCTAATTGACTCCTACGCATGCGTGGACTTCGGCTGCCGTTCTCGAAACCAGCATGGCTGCTGTTCTCGATCCCATGACTCGACGCAACTCTGGACTAACAAACTAGTGAATACTACTAGTGAAACGGTAAAGCGCCAGCGGTTGTGATGGTAGTCAGAGCTTGGTACCGAACAGAACTACGGACCTCAAATCGACAACAATAACTGCGTGTTTCAAGAATAATTGACATCAAGATATTGGGTAAACGTTTAAGAAAACATGAATAAAAACTTAAGTGTTAGCTCCTAAGACTATGATTAATATTTCTCTCTCACACACGATTAGTTGTTTTTCAAAGTCCTTAAGGGTGACCGGACTAGCCATACTAAAAAGTATTAAAGGTTAGTCATAATAAAAGCAGAATTAGTACACAATCATTTTCAACACTAAAAGCAAGTAACCAAAGAACAAGCATAGAAAAAAGAAATACACTTGAAAAAAAAAACAATATCAATTTATGCACACACTTCGTATAAAACCCATAATAAGCACATCGCTTAGACGTCTAGTTCCGGAGGAAGACCCAGACTCTCAAAGATCTCCGCAGGCCTTGTTCCGCAATCCTGCGTTGTTACTCGTTCAAGTCCTTTTTACATTTAGCTTTAGTCGACTTAGTTGCCTTGGACTTTGTAACCGGGTGTACGGGACGTATTCCTGTCCCGAGTCAGCCCCATTAACTTTCTCAACAAAGTTAACATCATAGGCCACTACTATTTTTTGCGGTAGCGGGGTTGAAAATTTTATGTGCCCGTTGGTTTGAGTCATACCCAATGTATACACCACCTTTTCCCGGAGAAGAGTACTTATACTCACGCAGAGTGGGATGCACAAAATAAAACGCCAAACATCCAAACCTACGCAATCTACCAATTGACGGCTTCGGTAAACCCCACACTTCATAAGGAGACATTCCCTGAGGCAGGTAAGCACTATCCATTAAATTATGCAAGTGGGAAGCAGCTAAACAAGCAGAGGTTTTAGGTGGTGGAAGGTTTGCTCCCTGTTAAAGCCCCCTGGCGAGATCTTTCAATGGAGACATAGATCTTTCACATTGGCTATTGTTCTGCGGCACCCTAACGGCACTTTTCACATGTTCGGTGCCATTCTGTGCCAAGAATTGTTTGAATCGATGTGAACTAAATTCTAGAGCGTGATCTGATAACAGCTTCCCCAGCAAGTTGCCAGTCCTATTTTGCTATCTCAAAATTTCTGCGATTATAACGTCAGCGGCATCAGATTTGGCCCTCAGAACATGCGTAAAGTACCTTCGGGAGTGAGAATCGACAATATTCAGCAGATACAGGGACTGTTCAAGAGAGGGCAAACCTGGCCCCGAAATATCCACCGACCAGAGGAGCATAATATCACGAACATTGATACACTTAACAGGTTTATGTGGCAAGTGTTTTGCTTTAGCCATCAAACACGTATAACAGTGGTCGCGTGGTTTGCCCGTAACCACTGGACCACGAAACACTTTCAACTTAAGCATACGTTGTAGTCTAGGATAGGCTACGTGCCCCAATCTTTCGTGCAACAAATTAATGTCTACAGTTACTTCATTAACTGTTTCAACGTTTTCCACAATCGTTTGAGGAAATTGACAGGACCCAGACCCGGAGGTAGGAATGTCTTCACATGCTCGGTAAAAGTTCGTTAATAGACCATCAATCAACATCCCGGACTCCACTTAAATGGACGTAGCACTAGTGAGGTTCTCGGTATTAGGTTTTGACCCAACAGACGGTAAATCTACTGTGGTCAGCACCGAAGGAAAAACATTAGCCCCCTCCAAGTCTACATCCATAGAAAAAACATTTTTGTCCTTATTATCAAGAAGGCAGTTATTTTCAGGAGAAGGGCAAAATGTCGGTTGGACAAAAAGTAGAGCTAAAGGGCTAAGACGAGTGTCAGGAATCTGAGCATTAGATTCACGCGTATTAACTACACACTGATTTACGGACATCGGCACCTGGGACAGGGATGAAACTTTTAGGTTAGGTCTCAATTCGGACATGGCATAAAACGGGAATCGAGACATTTCATAAGGGAGAACAAAACCTTCGGGAATAACAACTAAATCCACGTCATGCAAGTGGTTATGCCGTTTGGCAAATAAAGCTAACCTATGCGTCTTTGCCCTTTCCCGAAAATAAATCCCTTTCAGCCTCATGTTTCCGTTTACACCCGCCTCGAGTAAACGTGAAGCACTAATTAAATTGTGAGAGGCATTTGGAATTTCGACCACATCTTTTAGAACAATCGGGACTACAAAAACACGCCCATCCTTGTTAACACCCATTACAGTTACATCACCAACTAGTTTACCTTCAACGTACGTGTCGTCAGCTGCAAGTTTTACACGTACTGTTTTACATTTGGTACGATCCACAGACTTGCTACTAGATTTCATAATGGAAATGGACGCAAAGGAATCCAAACCAAAAGTAGTAACATGCAAATCGTAAAAGTTTGAGCTACGCTTAGGACCAACGCAATTTTCCGTGGGAACTGGTGAGCCTAACCCTCAAACTGTTTCAGCTGGCAAATCTAAATTGGAGCTTAGAGGGTCTTCATAAATGAGACCAAAAGCTTCAAACTCTTCAACAATGTCTGACGAAGTCATGTCCGTGTCACGGAGTGCTGCAACAGAGTTGGACTAGTTAGCGGGTCGCTGGTTTACACGAGGCCGATTCTCTTGCGGTCGTGACAAATTTGACTGAGTTAAAGCACGATTGTAACTGACATAAGCAGGAGTGCCGCACGCGGGTTCTGCGTGGCCCCTTCCTCCACAACGGCCGCAGACTTGCGTTTGTGAACGTGATCCACTCGGCTGATATTGGGGCAAAAGATGTGACGTCGACGAGCACCGGAAGCACTTTTTGGGCGTCACATTTCGTTGAAAAACCGTGGCCGCATTTACGAACTGTGCTTGACGCTGTGAATTATAATTTCTACGAGCAGTAGGTTGTTGTACCGCTTCCTGAACAGGTGTAGAATTTGAACGATTAAACACAGGTGAAAACGTGTTGCTATCAACCAACGTGTGAGACTGGGCTTCATGCTGATTGTGTGACTGCAAAATCGCGGTTTGGACTTGATCGAGAGTTAATAAAGCAGGAGTGTTACGCAAAATCTCGACTATTGTGCTCAAGTGTGGCGAAGACAAACCAGCTAACAAATATAGACAGACTTCCGCTTCTTCAACAACTCGACTGGCTGCAATACAATTGCGAAACATGCCACGTACACGTGTAATATAAGCATTGTGGTTGTAAGGCTACACGGGTTAATTCCACGAATAAACTTGTTTGTCGTGCTTGAGTGTTGTTGTCATAAGTAGCTTTAATCTGGTCCCATATTGTGCGTGCATTGTCAATACCCCGAAACTGGAGAAGTAGGTTAGACGAAATAGTCTTTAACAGCATTGACAAACACGCATCATTACCAGTTTGCAAAATTGCAGCAGCTGCAGGCTCAGCAGGACGATGTCCTCCTAAAATTGGAGTAAGCCAGCCCTCAGTTCTAGCTAATGCTGTGAATTGCATGGACCATATCTGATAATTATTTTCGGTTAGGTATTGTATACCCTTATATGTCGGCACAGGGATATACTGCACGTTTGGTCTTGATTGTCTAAACCAATTGTACTCCATGCTCATAGTTGTACGTTAACTAGTGTGTTATGTGAAAAAGAGAGAAATCGGGAAAAAATAAAATAAAATTGTAACCATTGGCACGCCTACAGTTCTGGACAGGTAAGTGAATCGCCGAAACCTGAGTAGAAAGTTCTTTCAAAGCAGCAACAAACTACTGATCGACTCATTGGTAAAGATTATCACTCTGGCTCCTATCAGTAAATGCTTCAGTGATTCCTGATAGTTTCCATCATGGCTCCCGTCAGTTATTGCTACCATGTAACAAAGCGACGGCGTTAAATTGGGGCAAAACTTGTGAAATTAACACCGTCGACTTTGATTTGAGGCCGTGTGGGAGTGATCTTGGAACCATGAGGTGTTTCATGAGAAGAAAGCTTTACTAGGAGTTTTAACGTTCTCTCATACAAGAAGTTTTTTTTTATGTTTCGAGACGGGGTAATTATCCATGGCTATAGTCGGACACAACAAACAAAGTGCTTTTACTTACAAAGACTGACGTTCGGGTACCGGTGAAGACAAAATATTCAAAAAGCTCGTCGACGGAGTTTTTTTCTTCAGGTGGCAAAAATCAAATAAAAATAACGAAATTCAGCCCACAGCTGTCGTCGCAGACGAACGGTCTCAAATATATTTCAGTCAACCAAATTCGGGTTCGCAGACCCTGATTTATCTCGTCGTCAAAACCCCAACACGCATGAGGGAGGAAGAAAAAGGAAAAAAAGGAAAAGAACAAGCGGTTACCAATGGTTACATGTAAAACAGAAAAGTAAAGATAGAAACACACTAGACTAGCACGCAATAGTGACCATCACTATGTTCAAAAACATAAGTCCCAGCGAGGTAATACATTCATACAAAACCACTATGGGGATTCGTACCAAGTAACTCACCAAAAGTCGCAACCATCGGCCAGGGAAAACACGTGGATAAAAGACCTAAGTTTCTTATACTTTCACCCTGGACGCCGTACATCGCATCACAATTCCAGTACGAAATGTCGTTAAAAATTTGAAATGGATGTAATAACTACCCAACAAAGACCATAGTCACTAGTTACGTTTTTGTAGGAACAATAACTCATAACATTGTGATAAGTAGTGATTAACATACGGGCTCATTACAAAATACATGAAGAACAGCGTTTTTTAACTGCTTATGCATTTTATGCATAAAAGCAGTTTTTGAGATACAGTCGGGTGAGATAGGGGCTTGCGGCGTGAGCTATTGTCTAGTGAAGTCACGTCCCACTCGAGTAGTTTATTTGAACGGATCATGCGTATCACTTACTAGCATCAGGCCGGATTGCCTGAATATCAGTCGATCTACCATGATTTTTGATGAGAACACTTGCCACCAAATTGTAAGCTTTAGTATTGAACAGTTTATGATTAAATCGTTTGCTTATGAATGGGTCCAGGTCCTTGACCAAGAACTTTTACCAGTTATGCTTCCGTATGGAAAAGTTGAACCGAAATTGGACAAGTTAGTTTCACACTTTCACAACATCGCATGGCAGCTATCTGTCGTTTTTCTCTGGGCGAACCGATAAAAAAAAGGCGGCAACTTTCTGCTTTGCCGGTATCTGTCCCAGTATTCTACGCATATTGACAATTCGGATAGTTATGTCCAACAAATAGCTGCTCCTGCTAATCAGGTAATCTTTGTATGGTTGGTGTAACAGTTGTGTATCAATGCGACAAACATGTGAGTCCGCTTCGCAAGCAACAGGGTAATGCGTACCAGGAGCGTAGCTGTAGTACGGAGAAGCCCCGATATGTTTCTGGTACGATGACAGATTTGGAAGGCAGCCCTACACGTTAAATAAAGGCAGAATTCCAAATTTCATTCTACGGTCACTTTTACAGAAAAATAAAAAATAGAGAGCTTTCTCTTACGTCTGTTAAGATAATTTAGCTGTAGAAGAAAATTAGAAATTGGCTACTCATTATTGTAACTCGTCGTGAATCGTGCACTTTTTTACTTAACTTAAAAGCTCATTAGCAGAACTGAACTGAATCCGTGATAAAATTACACTTGTTTGTTGTGCTAACTTTAGTTTGTCTTTCCTAATGCGTAATTCTTATTTTGATGCCCATATTAACAAATTCCAGTTACGTTAAGCAAAAAAAATGTTATCACTAAATAAATGCTTGTCTTCTTATCTGCAGCTTCGTTTCTCTTCTAAGTACATGCCAGGTTTAGTATGACACAAAGTATGTAAAAAGAGGCATAATCGTGAAAATTTAAAATAGTAGACCTGCCAACATTGTCCCTTAAATTCGCATTATTAGAAGAAGAGTACAGAGCAACAACTAAATTGTCTAGCTAAATTGTCTCTTTTGCCGTCGTGGGGCAGTTATCCCCGTTTTGTTTTGTGATCCCTAGAAACTAAAACGAAAAAACAAAACAGAGCAACAACGAAACAAGCCATTATTACTACCACTTTGTTGTGCCGGCTGAATGAATATGAATGAATGAATTTGTTCATTCGGGAGCCTCGGCCCAAAGCCCCAGGACAAAAGTAATGCAACGATGCAACAACAACTCAAACAACCAGCAATAGACAAAGAAGAGCAGGTAACAATGGTATTTAAACAATGCATTTTTCCCACTCATCCATTCCTTAAGTCTGGTCTAACAATCACAGATGTAGCAAAGGAATCGTCACCCTGCAAATTAAAGTTAGAAGTTTTGAGCATAGTACCTAATGTACAGTATTGGACATTAAATTTTACCCACTTCTACAGGTGCAGCAATTTGCATTTCATCGCCTAACTGTTTCTGATGCAATAATAGCTTACACCCACAGTGAACTATTGTTTATGGTTCAGCAAGTTGGTTAGCTGATGCTACTTCATTGTTGCATTCACGGTTCATCACAAAGAACAAGTAGCCAGTGAAAATAAATATGGTGCGTGCATTGGTATTCTTATTTCTTTTTTTTATTATTATTGATTTGCGGTGCGAAACAGAAAGGAGCTTCCCGTCTTAAGCATGTGTCAGACTGTCTCCACGATAACTTCTGAAAGAATTATGCAATTCATTTAAAATTACCCCATAATCATTCTATGCCCTATTTGTGGATTTAAATTTGTAAACAGTAAAATTGGGCACGGTATTTCTCTAAAGTAGGAAATATCTCAACATAATATATTCATTAAATTAATCTGTTACAAGTAAAAGAACTGACACATAAAACTTCACCTAAAAGCATACGTGTCACGTTTTCTAATTAATAGTGGAAGATATTCGTTGACAAATTTACCCAACACACCAGCCCTACGAGTCTTCACGGATATATATTTATGTATTTGTTTGTGGAGAAAGCTTTACCGAAGCAAATAAGTCGCCTGAGGCACAGCATCGGAAATATGATGGATCAAGGTGGCTGATCAAAGAGATACATCGCTGCTGCAGTTGGATGCAGCCACAATGGGTGAACAGTCAGGAGCGGTATAAAGGAGTGTGTATGATAATATTACCGCATGGTTCATCTAGCGTTGTGAGTTGCTACCAAATACGGCCAACTGTGGAATGATTAGTCGTAATTATTTTCAAAGACAACCCACGTTAAAAATACGCTGTGTAAGTTTTAACCTAATAAATCGGTGCGAAAATTATTACTCGGACTACGATTAGTACAGGCATGTGGTAACTCGGCAGTTGCGGAAAAGGCGATGGCTTTTCAAGCCAAGGCCGACTGGGGTAGAAATTACGTGCTTCCCCTCCTGGCTCAACCAAGGCCGTTAGTAACCGTTCTTCACTTCGCTACACCTCATTGAGTGAAGTAAAGCCACAACGATTTACGTTACTCTGGTATGTCAACCGAGGAGGGTGGGGGGGTGAGAGGCCTCTGTGTGTAAAAATTGTGCCCCGGTCCTCCAGTGACCTTAATATGGTAGTGGTCTCAATGCTAGTTCACGTGTGTGCCGGAAAGTTGACTCCTTTTACAGTTGCTTTTGTGAAATAAGATTATATCTATACTGTATCAACTGGCCTGGTATCCAGAAACGAAATCCACGGCTTCTCTCCGCGAAGACAACATGACAATGATTGGAAAAGGAAGCAATAATGACAACATGGACATGGCATGCATTTATAAGCTTCTGGCCGAATCAGTGCAGCTACTAACAAAGCAACAGCTATCATTAAGTCTGTCGTTATCTGGTGATTTATTTGGTTTATATAATGGAGCTAGTGAACTGAATTTGCATGTTAATAAATTGCAAGAAGTATACGTAGTAAATACTACATGGTTAACTAAAATTTAAAATACACATTTTTGACAAAAGTGAATGGAATTAACACGAAGTAACTTCTTCCTTTTCATTTTTGCCTAGGGCCGTCGTCACTTCCACTGTCGACGTAATGGAGCGGGCTCCGCTTACTCTACTGTTTGGCTGTTTGGCCAAAAGGAGTAGGCCTTTGAAAGTAGTGATAACATTCCACCAGGGAAAGGCTGCCAGGGTAGCAGGGTCAAATCCCCCAGTAAAATTTGCCTTGTAATTTCTAAACATTAAGAGACAGCTGCTTGGGGTTTGGACCGTTCGGAAGCCGGTAAAAAAAACCTTCAAAATGGTGTATTCAAACGTCAAAATTGGTCGATGAGAAGTGAAAATATCTTCAATTTGGTTTATTACCGATCTATCTGGATTTTATCTAATCTTCCCGATTTCTACTGGTATTGCAAACGTCGGTAAGGAATTACTGAGGCATTCTGAGTCGGTAATCGGGATCAGCCCAGTCTTACAAAATATGCTTTTAGTTGCTTACAGTTAACAGACACCTGTCTGCTAGTGAGGCCGGAATGATGATTTTATTTAGGTCCATGGCCCGAAGCCATACGCCGCCTCTTTATCATCAACAATCAATCTTTTAACAATTAGAAACGGCTCACTGTGTTGTTGTTTGGATTTTGGCTCTTGGCCCATTTTGTCGCCCTGATGGTTCCTCAACCACATGTCCGATTCCTGATGTTTTTTTTATAGACCTTGTCCAGACTGCAGTGCTACTGCATGCAAAGGGTAGTTTGGATAGTCCTTGTGATTTTCGCGTGATGCGCGGTCTAAGATTACATTGGCGTGTGACCTTTGGCCTCGCTCCGCTCCAATTAACTACTTTCTAAAAGGTTTCGTTATTATCTGGCTAATATTTCGAATTTTACCCTATTTCAGTATTATTAGCCATTGCAAGGAGAGTTCATCAACAAATGCGTTAGAAAAAACTGAGCTCTTTCGGGGAGAAAAATATTGTTTTTTGGGAGCAATACCTCGAAAGTCTTGTGAGCTATCGATAACAAGCAAACTTCATTCCTCAGTTTTGAATTGCTACTCACTTCAAATAGTTTATTTAAAATAGTAAGAAACCAGAACAGTTGTTTCCGTTTTCAACCTCTGTAAACAAACCTAGTAGTCTCTGAAATTAAACAAACACCCGTCGTAGCATCCGGGACTGCAGTGAAGCACACTGCTCGCCCATCTAGCCAAAAATATTTTCACTTATTATGTGGCTGCGAATCGAACTCGGATCTGCCGAGTCATTTCTGTTCATTCTCCTAAATTTTTTGGTTTTAGCTTGGCTCTCCGTTATGCATTATCATAATTTTTTTAACCTACTAAATATCCAAGACAAAATAAATTCGGATGCAAACCTATTTAGTAGGAGGGGAAGGGGAGGGGAGTTAGAGAATTTTGGGGTATACGTGATGTAGGAGAAGAGACGCACACACATTCCCTTCTTCCCGAACATGGTAGACTTTTAGATTAGCCCGTATTCATGACGGGCTTTACAACTAGTTGATAAACAAATTAAACAAACTTCCGTCTTCACTACAGTTCACAGATGAAACGACGATGTTTGCTTATTTACCTCACAGTTCAGATTCAAAGAAAAATCATTGTTGTGATTTGACGTCATAGGTTGGTACGCAGGGATTATTAACGAGGCCTGCCACTGAAAACGAAACAATTAATTACCAACAATGCAATTCTTTGCCAGGAAAAAGTACTGCATAAACGGACACTACAGCGAAGCCAACTTTTTAGCTGGGTAAAATTTAATGTCCAATACTGTACCTAATGTTTATTGTTAAAGGTTAGATCATTTCACTAGCAGTTTCTTTAAGTGGATGAACTAAATTTTGAACTTAAAGTGGCACTATCACCGATTGCAATGCGAACGAAAATACCGTGGCGCCATCTAGCGACATTGATATTGTTAACTTTTATACCTTGCTCGCAGGTGCACTAGAATGAACCAAATTTTCACTCAATAATTAAGGATGTCGTGGCTTGTTTGTTTCGTTAAAAGAAATACCGTTATGCATTCCTTCGCTTGGTGCAAGCAAACGCTAGATGGTACTACACAGCGCTAGATGTTGTCAAAATTCGTCTACTTTCAATCGGTGATAGTGCCACTTTAAAGGTAGTTGCTTTTATGAAATATCTCTTCAGAACGACGGTTTTTTTTTTTTCGGTTTTAGGGATTGGTTTAGGTGATGATTTTATAGTATTCTGCAGGGGGGGGGGGGGGTAAAGTTTAGCTTCGACTGAGTAATTGTTCGGACTAAAGGCCTTTGTTGTTGGAATGCGAACACTTCTCGGCAAAGTAGACACTGTTTGTGTGAAAGGTATGATTCTACCTATTTTCTTTTGAGGTGAAGTAGGTCTGTTTCAGCCAAACCTGTCTATAAAAGGCAGCAACCATGTGCCAGGGGCGAAAAAAATTCTTATGTTCCTAACCTAGCCTAACCCAAACCTCTACGTCCCTAGTTACAGGACCGCCGACATGTCAAAAACTCGCAGCACGCGGCATTCCACCTTTGGTGCATGCAATAATTTTGTTACATTGTTTTTTTTATCATTATTGTTTGTTATATCTGGTTGTTGAAGAGAAAAGAAACTGCAGTCAGCACCCTTCGTAGCGTTAAACCATTTATTGATATCTAATCTTCGTACTTAGAATAAAATTACGTTAGACCTCATGCACAAGAAAAAAATGCAAGCAATACAAGAAAAAAGAAAAGAAAAACAAAATAGTACAAAGTTTAAAAGTTTGTATCACGATAAACGATGTTTCTACTTGCCGTGAAAAAATCCATTACCCAATTTATTAGCATTCTTCTTCTCCAATGCTGTTTCTTCTAGAGATAAAACGAGTTCTTCCGGTCCGCTAGCTACTGCGCAGCCTCCATTCTGTATAAGTTGTAACGGAGGATGCTACGACGGAGTAAGTGCTTGTAGCATCGCCGGCGCCTGGTCTAACTAGGTCTTGCTTATTATCACTCTGGTTGACTTTCAGTACTTTTTAGTTTAAAACAGCACAACTGCTACAGTCCCGGCGTAGGGAATGGAGTATCGATGTCCTAATAATAAGACCTAACTAGCAATAACAAGCGGGTAACGCTGCCACCAAGGTGGGAAAAAGCTAGCTAAGTTAATTTGAAGAGAATTGTCTTAAAAGTTAACTTCCAGCAAATAACGATCTAATAACTGCGTTTGGCGTTTAAAACTCCTGGTTTTATTTTTAGTCAAACATAATAAAGGCTACACTTTACATTTAGTTATTTTATACACAACTTAGCTTTGATTTAAAAGCTTGCTTTGAATTTTACATTAAATTCGACACTTGAAGTTGGATTTAGTTCACAAATTTCAAATAGAAACAGTGGTTTAGGCAAGGGGATTTAGCAAAGAG
>JAHWFP010182891.1:0-32871 GCA_023313725.1 Lithobius niger
TAAGTTCGTCAGAGTGTGTTTTCCTTACGTGACAATTGAATTGTGAATCATGTGGTGCAAGTGTTGTTAATCCTTAACAGTTTGGTTTTTGGAGTTCGATTCGCGGCCTTAAAACCCCCAAAACGAACCCGGGACCTCTTGCGAGTTCCCCTAGATTTTTTATTTTCCCTCACTGTTCCATACAAGGGAAGGTGTCCGCACATTTTAACAACTAGTGTGCGACAGAAGGTAACCCACAGATGTTACGTCCATAAATGGTGGTTAAAAGTTATGTGTTCTAACGCCGACTAGCTTCATCAGGCTTTGCAGGATGTAGTATAATAATAATAATAATAATAACAATAATATAATAATACAATTTTCCTCGTGAAAGGGTGGATAACAGAAGGGCATGCCACTAACACCGGTCCAGGTAAATTGGTTAAACAGAGTGACATGTACACCAGGAGCTCTAATGGTAGGGGCACTGTAGACAGTGTTTCAATGAGAATAATTTTAAACGTTTAATAAATATGTTTGTTGTTGGAGCAGTTACAATACCGTCCGTGAGGCCATTCCAAATTGCAGAAATCTTTGCAGCAATCCTTGCTTGCGGATTGAACACGCAACTTGAGGGAGTGCCCCCGAGTTGATGATAATGGTTGTCGCTTGAAAAAAGGAAGATCGACAGCCAATAGCCCGTGAACAATTTTGTATGTAAGACTGAGGTCAGCCCTCAGTCGTCTTAATTTTAGTGGCTCAAGACCAGTTTGCCGCAGTCGTTCACCCTGGGAAAGTTCACGTAGACTGGGCAGGTTACGAGTGAAACTTTTCTGCACCGATTCCAACAAATCAATATCCTGGAGAAGATGCGGCGACCAAACCGGGCTCACGTACTCAAGAAGTGGACGAACAAACACCTGAAAGGCCCAAACGCGAGTTTTAATACATGAGGAGATGAAACACTTATTGACCACGGCTAGTCTGCGAAAAGCGAAAGCCGAAATTTTGCGGCAATGAACCGTGGATTTCAATTCTGACGAAATCCATACTTCTAGATCGGACATACGGTTTTCGATTCAAGTTTCTTTCCTGCCAGTTTGTACTTAAGGTTGGGGTTGTTAGCTCCCAGTTGCAAAGCAATACACTTGTCCTGAGACAATGGAAGTTGCCAATCGATTGACCATTGTTTGATCATATCGCATAATATTTTATGGCGTGCTAAAAGCACAGACTTGACAACGCACATCACAGTTTTCATTTAATTGTTGAAGACAAATCGTTGATAGACCAATTCAAACAACACGCAAATCGAAACTGCATAGCTCTTTGTTCTTTCGCCATGATTGGTAAAAGTGTTACATCAGTCTTATTTTGGCTGTTCGCAGTGTCTAAAAGTCAGAAGCCAACGCTTAACATGTCTTGAAATGAAAATAGACACTGTCCTTAAGGTTTTTTTTTCTGTAAAAAGGAGGCATTAACTCACATTTTAGAATATGGGTCTATGGGTCTTGTCTGCCATTCCTCTTTGGTCAACTACCTGGCCAACAAGCCATTAAAAAACAACATGGTCATCAAGAAGAAGCAAAATTGTCAGGCCAACTATGGGTGCAGGGGGTACAAATGCACCCTCGCAAGACAACGATACCATTCAGATCCCCTTCACAAAAATTATGAAGTGAAGGTGTGGAAAAAACGTGTGTGGGTAAAGGCCTGGCATCTGTTAAATAATTTGTGCGTCTTCTTTATTTGAAGGGGCATACAAAGACATCTCCTCTGCACCTCCTTAAATAATTTGTTGGCCCGGGTGTGTCTAGAAAGTGGAGAGAATGTTCCATTCGACCACGTGGGGAGGGAGAGAGAGAAGGTAACAAATAAAAAACCAGGCTTGGTTTCCAAAAACTTACCTATTGTTACATTCGAAACTCTCCGACAAAAGCCCTGTTATAGCTGTTCTGCTGACTAGTCAATGACTGAAGCAGGCTCGGCGTAAAGAGGCTCCCAGTCACCGACCCCAAATTGGTGGAAGCAGTTAAGTTATTTACTTCAAGGTCAAGGAGATGGGGAGCATAGACCACGGTACCAAAATAGATGACGACAAAGATGGAGTGCCGTCGTATCCGTTCTTCATACGTACACTACAAACCAAAACTTGTAAACTTGAAACTTGTGTTTCAAAATTTGCATTTCTTTATTTATTTCATGTGGTGTTTGTTCTCGTATAAAAAGATAACATTTCTCACACCAGGGCACAGTAGTTTACACTCTTTTGGAAAGCAATCTTTTGTTTTAACGTAGGTGCCAATTATTTGAGTTCGAGTTCAGAGAAAGCTTTTACACAATTCGACGCACTTCAAACAGTATCAGGAGTATATAAAGTTCGGCAGGAATAATGACTGTTGCAGTATATCGGTGTCAACCTGTATCAAGGAGGTGTATATTTCATAAGCTCCTGACCAAACTGATATGCCAATTAAGCTATCTTACCATGAAAACGACTTCTTTTGAAAGTTCGTCATAACCTGGATATATTCTTTTGAGATACAGAAATTCACCGAGTGCTTCTCTGTTCCTGTTAGATGCTTGCTGTTAATACTGTTCATCACTTTTTGTTTCTACAGAACTCTTTATGTTCTCCAGATATAAACCATATATTTATAAATACTATAAAACTTGTTTGTCAAATAATATTTTATATTCTGACCACATGTGTATACGTGGCTTAATAATTTTGCGTCACAATAAATCGTTACAAGTCACATAAGCTATAAATGAGTTGCATCGAAAACCCGCAATTTTTAAATCTGGCACGTTTTTGAAAGAAAAATGTGAATTCGAGAGACAGCGTAATAGAATATGTGTTACTCTCGTGATTTATCTGGAATTTTTTCAATCACTAGCTAAATTTCCTATCAGGAAATTGCCTCTGGCTTTGCACTCGTTGACGGTCAGTTTTTGAGCCCCGACACTTTGACCGATTTTCCGTACCTTCTGTAATGTGCTTTTCGGTACTGGAAATATAACCTGTGAATGAAAAGCATATTTTTTCTTCTAGTCCTCATATTACCATCGAAAACATGCAATACCACTACTTTTACATATTTGTGCAAACCATGGTATACCATACGTGAATATTCGACTGCGTCTTCCTCACCCAAATGCCTAACTGAATGTCATACAAATGCAAAATGTACTTTTCGTCTGCTGCCATTAAGTACTGTTTGCCTTTTACAATCGCTGGTATTAAACCAATTGTTTTCTGTGGTCCACCGTAAGACGGTTTGATATCCCATGCACTGGACAATAAATCGTATGTATGAAATTGAGCTGCTATAGAGTAAGGAACAACAAATAATTTTGTATCACAGACAGCTGCCAAACAGCTCCGAATCATGCACGGAATAGTTGTTACTACTGTCCACACATTGCTTGCAGAGTCGTAATATTCAACACTGTTCTCATATTCAGCACTACCCAATATGTAGAATCTATTTGAAAACACAAAGCCCTTGGGAAAGGTATGACAGTTACGTGTTGAAGCGAGTATTTCACAAATGTCTGTGAATGTATTGTAACGTTGTAATGTGTTTGTTGAATTAGGATTGGGCTTTGCTTCTAAAACATAAATGGATTTGTTGACCACCTTCATAGTGGTCTGTAACATCGTCATTTTAAGTGTCTTTATAGAATTAATGGTATTAGTCACAGGACAATACTTGACAATTTGAAATGAGGGTTTGTTCAAAGTACCACAAAAGACATACACATATTCATCCAACCAGACAATGCAATTACCAGTGGCAATATCAAAGGGTAGTACTCTTGGCGTGTACCACTGGTTATATACAATGTCGTACAGTGTACACACCTTTTGATTGTTAGAGCTTTCGCCAAAGATTATAAGCATAGGCTCATTGGCCTTCTGATAGTGCTTGGATGCGACCAATAACCGTGATGTTGCCTCACCAGTCAACAACATAAAGAGTCTGTAATTCTTTATAACCAAAGTTCGTTGACGCAACAATTCGGTCAGAAAATCATCAGATATGAGTTGAAGTTCTAGACCTGTTACGATCTGTAGCAAAGTCTCCGTCCTGCTTTCATGTGCGTTGCTTACTTCTGCCCATCGAAGAAGACCTTTCAGCATAACATCCATTGCACATTCCACCGGGTCAACCTTTTCAACTATTCTCCCCATCTGAATTCCAGTTAAATCTAAAAATTCGTCACAATTAATAATTCCGGTAAAGTGTTGTGCCAGAAATGTGACCACACTGTTCTTCATTCCTTCATCGTCATACAACTCGGCCATATTGTAGATTTCCAGAAACTCTGTGCAACTTAGGGTTGCCGTTAACTTTTTGTAGCACTGTTGAAATAAGACATTTAGTTGCAACAAGTGCGATGCTGCCAGAACTTTCACTACTAAAGAACTATCCTCAAACACTTTAATTTCCCCCGTGTATAAAAATGGTAAGATCACCTCCATTTCTTCCGCCCCGATAGTGGGGAGCTCAATCTTTTCACTATTAGTTTTATCCCAAGCGGATGAAAACATTGCACGAAAATACTTGCTAGCAACAGATAGGATAACTTTGTGGGCAGGAATTTCTTTGTTGCCACACACCAGAATAACATCTGTTAAAGTGCCAGATTCCCTCAACAAATCAAATTCCTTAGGAAGTTGGGTTGAAATGTCTCTTTTGGAACTCTCCGCCATGGTCATATCTGCAGTCTAGAAAAATATGGAAATTCGGAGTGATTAGATGAATATTTCTGTATATTATCATTATTGTGACAAATCCTGTATTAATAGTACCATTTTACAAAGATTTGCAACTTGATTAAAGTGCAATTAACCAATTTTTACTTGCATTTGTTGCTTTTGGGTCATCTGCACCACAACTGCACATAAAAGAATCGATCACACGTCCCACACGTGTGATACAATTACAATTTCTTTACTGCCTCACCAAAGACGCTTCTATAGAAGACATTTTACCTTGGGACGGACCAAAAGTATTGCCAACAGATGAAGCGACTAGTGCGGCCTTACAGCAAGGTGAGGTAGCTCAAATTTAGCCAGCTAAGTGGTAGAATGTGCTAGTTGCTTGAACAACTCTTAGACAACAGAGCTACCTTGGTTAGCTTTAAGCCCGAAGTAGTAGCTCCATATGTTGGTAATAATTTCGGTACTTCCCAAGATAAAAATGGTGTCTATCAAAGCGTCTTGTGATGATGCAGTAATGAAATTGTTGTATTGAATGTATGGAATAATGCCTCTGCTCTTGTGTCAATTTATTGTATACATGACTCAGTGCAAGTAAAACTTGATGGAATTGTACTCTAGGACTATCAATCCAAAAACCAACACGGATGACGTAATAGGGTAACACCAATAAGCACCTCAGCCGCTGCTGCTAGTCACTGCGACATATTTATCTGAGTTAGTCGAACAGTTGCCGAAGAGTTTTCGGCTACCGTACCATACAATACCATACAATTATGAAATCTATTGCTACTTGTCTTTAGTAGAAACTGCTCCACTATTTATCATAGTCTACGAAAGCAAATTCTCTCTCTCTCTCGTATTTTTGCACTTACCTTGACATCGAACCATGATTTCATATACCAAGAATTTATAGGGTTGGGGAGGAGAACTGAAACGTCTTAGATTCATTCCCATTAGTTCCGTCTAAGTTTATAGAGGTTGCTATGACTTTTATGTGGGAATTTCTACTCAGTTTTCAACCTAAAATTAAACTAAACTAGCTTGTATTTAATTATTATTTAGTTTAGCTCAGTTGTAATTTAGTTGACTTTAGATTTGGGCTGAAAAATGAGCAAAAATTATCAGATGGAATGCGTGGCGCCTTCTGAAAACTCGGATGGAACTAATAGGAATGAATGTAACACGTTTCAATTGGGTGTTTTTAGCATTACAAATTCTTCTCCGCAACCCCATAAATTCTTGCATATACTAATAGCCAAAACTTTAGGTTATTTTAAAAATTATTTTGATTTTAATGTGACTACAATGTTATTATTGTTGTGGTTGTAATTGTTGTTGGGACTTTTCGCTTTCACATCAATGAACCGATTTTAAATTTTTTTCACTTAAATTGTAAATATTCACAAGGTTCAGAATCTTTTGAGACTTATTTTAATGCTACTAGAATATTATAATATTGTATTGTGAGATTGAATGAAGAAACTACTTTAAAATATTTACCACGTTAACTGTACGTACAGAAAGGCTCAGGGTCTTGTTAAAGTTATTTTTAAAATGACTTTCAATCACTGTTGTTGTTATTGTTCTTCTTGTTGGAACTTTTCACCTTCATCTCACAACTGAATCAATACTATTTGCAGAAGAAAAACACAAGTACTCCCAAGTATGTTTAAATTCCCCTATACACGAAAAGCAATGGCAGAGTGATAATAAGAACAGTTTAAAGGGTTACCTCCCAGCGCCATTTTTCTCGACCCTCCACATCAAGTACGGTCCCAAAGGTCTATTTACTTATCGTTAGTCTTTCCCTTGCTAAAAATCCGTTTTAAAATGTGGCGTCTAGATGATTTTATGTTGAATATCGGGGAACTTTATTTACGTTCTTCCAGAACGAATATGATACTTTGCGCGCCTACAATGACCTTGAAGTTTTATCTGTGTGTGCGCAGTACTAATTTTAATCATTTGCTAGTAATCACTATGAGATCATAAATCTAAAAGACTAATGTAGTAAAAATTAAAATTAATTATTCCAAAAGATCGCCCAAGCAAAATTGTAAGACACTAGCCTAGAAAATTATAAATTGTGATGTTAAAATACGAGAATCATTCCGGTTTGTGACGACACAATCGTTAACTTGATTCTGTTTTGTGTACTATTCCCAAAGCCAACCGAGACAGCAGGTTCTTTCCTCGCTACGAGGAACGCAGCTACCACCCCAGCCGACCTTGGGGCTGTAAATGCACGGATGGCGATCTGCACGTAGCTGTTATAAGGCAGGCCGGGTGTCCCTTTAATACCAAGCGAGTACTGTGGAGAAAGAATCCCATATAATAATCCTATGAATAAAGTTGCAGATACGAATTTTATTGGAAGCAGAATGATGAAGAGAACTCAACACCAAAATAAATATTAGGATAGGTAATTAGGACAAATATTAGCTATCTAGCTTACAATATAGTTTATCTTATACCTATCTATAATTTCGTTTCTCATTTATCTCAAATCTTGTTGTATCTATGTATTCATGAAAATTTCCTTTTTCACCTTTGTGTAAAATTTCATTATTATCTCGTTTAAATCAACTCCGTTTATCTCATTGATCTCAAATCTTATTTATCGCCTTAATTTCAAATCTCGTTTATCTGATTTATTTCAAAAAGCCTTCATCTCGATTATCTCAAGTTGTGAGCATCTCAATAATCTCAAATATTTCATTTATCTGAAATATCGAAAAAAATAACGGATATTAGTATTACAAAAACGCTTTAAGTGGCAGTGTATGCCTTAAACAAATTCCTAATACTCTAAAAGGGAAAGCCTTCAATGTCACACTAATACGGGCAAAAAGAAGCTCCAGCTTTTTTTTTGAGATGCAGGGGATCCTAAAATACATGTAGGCTATTACTGCTACGCTGATGGCTTACATGTCTTTTTCTTGTATTTCTTCCTTTACAGCGTTATCTGTTTTTAAGGCTTATATCCATATCTCATACGCTTAAGCATTTAAAAAAAAACTAATTTATGTTTTGATTATGGTATGATTATTCAGACTTGTTACTGTATCAACCGTCTTTTTCATTTGCGGCAATAAAATACCCCTTTCCTCGAAAAAATACATTAGTTAGGCATTTTCTTCGGAATTACTTCGTGAGAGCAGAGAAGGTACTGTTCCAAGATTCCCACTGACTGGCACAAATCCCACAACAACATATAAAAACGAGCAAATATAAATATTCAGTCCTAATATGCGGACCTTGATCATAATAAAAACACACAAAACTAAAACGACAAGCAACATGGCCGTGTTGTTGACTGCAGCAGAGTGCTGCTGCTTGTCGTTTTAGTTTTGTGTGTTTTTATTGTGATCAAGGTCCGCATATTAGGACTGAAAATTTATATTTGCTAGTTTTTATATGTTGTTGTGGGATTTGTGCCAGTCAGTGGGCATCTTGGAACAGTAGGCATTTTCCCTCTTAGTCATATTTTTCATTAGTATCTTTTCTTCGTTTCAGTCGACTCCGCCGGAAAATAGCCATTGCTAGATGTTAGCTAAACGAATTTGTAGTTGGCTGTTGGTAGCCGGAGAATTTGTGGCTATAGCCACAATTCGGCTGAAATTTCTGTACAGCCAGGTGAAAATGAGAAAACAGTGTGGCTGAGCCAAGAAGTGTTTCACCAAATCATGAACATCGCTCGACCTTTTAATTTGGAACCCACAAATAAAAATTAGACCGTTACCAAATTTTCAGCCTGTATAGTAAAATAAAAGTTAGGCCTATGCATAATTTGCAGCCATTAATGTGAAATAAAAATTGTAACGTTACCTAATTTGTAGTTAGCATAGTGAAATAAAAATTAGACTGTTACCAAATTTTCATCCAGTAAAGTGAAATAAAACTTGATCAATTATCTAATTGCAGCCTGTATAGTGAAAGAAAAATTAGACTGTTGCATAATTTGCAACCAGTAGGCTACAGTGAAATAAGAATTAGACCATTGGCCATTGCAGTTAGCATAATGAATTAAAAGTTAGACTGTTGCATATTTTGCAGTAGAATAAAATTAGACCTTCGCCTAATTGACAGCCATGTAGTGAAATAAAAATAAGACCCTTTCCTAATTTGCACACGTATAGCGAAATAAAAATTAGACTATTGCCTAAGTTGTTGCCAATACAGGGAAATACAGGGAAAAAGGCCATTTAGGCCATTGCCATTGCCTAAATTACAGACAGTATAGTGAAAAAAAAATTAGGTTAGTACCCAATTTGCAACCAGTATAGTGAAATAAAAATTATACCATAACCCAATTTGCAGCCAGTATAGTGAAATAAAAATTAGGTTATTATATTAGCGAAAATAAAACCACATTAGGTTACACACCAAACGATTTTCTCACTGAGGTATCTTTTCTTTGAAACCACTCCTTTTAAAAAATCTTTAGAACTTGGATGCATTTTTGCAGCACAAAAATTCACTGATAAGTGCTGTTCGCAATCAATGGCAGAGTACTGTCCAACACTCCTTGATAATGGGCTATATATAAGCTCCCGACACAGGGCATAGGATTTTTAAATGTCCTATACTTCGTCCAATGGTAACTCAGTTGGCAAACACTTGACCTATAGAGGCTCAGATGTTGGGTCAAGTTTAGCCCATAGGTTTCAGCATTTTGGATCAAAAAAAAGGATAAGATAATATTGTGGTTTGCTCAAACGTTTGTTTGCATGGGTCATTCACGCCTTGTTTTTTTTATGTCCAGGTTAAAAATCAGTTTTCTGTCACAGTTTGGTTGGAACCTAAAATATATCGAAATATTTAAAGACACATTTGCCACTTGGTTGTTGGTGGTGCATGTTAAATCACGAGTACAGGAAACATCGAAAATCAAACACTAAAAAGCGCTAAGATTCGTTAAAGCTTTTTTTTTTTTACGAATCTTAGCTATTTTTGAGATGATGGAACAGGAGCCAACGAACACTGAATTATAAGTCAGACGCTCCTACCACCTGAGCCAACTCTCCATGGATAGAATAAAGACCTAGACCGTCTTTATTCTGTCTTTGGAGAGAATAAAGTTCGTATCACTGCTATTATGGCCTTCATAGCAGTGATACAAACCTCCTATGCAGCCACATAATCTATCCATGATTATTAGGCAGAGGAAATATTTTTGCTATTAATGGATAGGGAATTAACACACATGGCTCAAAGAATCTACTAACTAAACAAACACAAACTGCTGTAAATTATATAAGAGTATTAGGAAACAAAATAGAACACCTAAGTTTACAAGGTTTATTTAGATGATTATGTTTACTTACCTTATTATCTGACCTCCCTGTTGTGTTTATCCCTTTTAATTAATGCCAGCAACATTTCCTCTGCCTATTGGAGTCACAACTACGACTTTGTAGCCTTCGTTGCGGGTTCAGGAAGTGTTTATTGTGATCGTAGAGAGATGGTTCAGACTTTAGAAGCGCCTGAGTTGGAATCCGGAGTTTCC
Source organism: Lithobius niger (assembly GCA_023313725.1). NCBI lineage: Eukaryota > Metazoa > Arthropoda > Chilopoda > Lithobiomorpha > Lithobiidae > Lithobius > Lithobius niger. The sequence continues at coordinate 10,221 of JAHWFP010182891.1, forward strand.
TGGTTTGAGTTCATAATACGTATTCACAATGAAATGTAAATCCATCAGAAAGACTTACCAAGACTTAGGTATTATTAGTGTACTAGCAGCCACCCCGTTTAGACGGGAGAATTCAGTTCTAATAACATTCTGAAATGACGTGTTTCCTTCTTTGTGGATGCTGAATTACTATCGCATCCTCCCTTTCTCCTCCCCTTTCCTCCAAATTCCTTAGCACCTTTTTTCTTTTCTGAAGATCTTTGAATATATCTATGACGTTCTCTTCCCCTGCTTATCCTCAATCCATGTGTTCCCCTCTCCCTCCCCAAATGCCTCCCCAACGTAATATTAGCATTTTATTTTAGCAATGTTAAGATAACCAACTCATTATGATGATTCATATTCATTTGGTTTCTGCTTTAAAACCAGAACAGGGTTAAAATTGGAGCAATAATTCATCTTTATCGAGGTAACAGTGGTTTACCAAGCTATAAGCATGTAACAATGGTTGTCCGTGCAGTAATTGTTGCGTCAACAACTTTGAAATAATTTAACTCAGTTGGCAAAGTCCGCATGTAGGAAATAAATACTGCTTTCATCGCATCAGGTTGCTAATTTCGAGGCATTTGATCCAACATTTCATCATAAGCTCCTCCTGATTCTTGATAATTACTGACAAAGCCTTAAACAAACGATCGTAGGCAAACCTAAAAAACTAAAAATCTAACAGAGGCAGACAGTGACGCCCCCAGGCCCCCACTGTTGGGGGGGGGGGCGACAGAGGGCACATCTGGAAACAGAGTGGGCCAAGAATTTTTGTTCAAGGCAACCACGTTAGGGACTTTTATTCCGTTTAATTTAACCTAAGCTTCACTGCAATACAATTTATTTGTAATATAAGCGCCATAAACACAGAAAAGAAATTAGGCTACACATGTATTGCAATGTTGCTAAAAAAAAATAAAAAAAAAAAAAAGTTCTGTTTATTTATTTGATTTCAAGTTTAGCTTGCAAGTTTTTTTTATTATTTTATATTCTGGTGGCGACCTGCGTGTTTGGGTTTGGGGTGGCTGGTGGGGGGAGGTCGTGAAATATTCGGGGTGGCCATGGCGCACCCTGGCCCACCCCTGGCGCCGTCATGGGAGGCAAGACAGGTTTCTGTGAAAGCCTAACATAAGATAAAGAGAGCTCAGAAAGTGACACAGGACGGAAAGAGTGAAGGTCTTGCAAAAGCCTAACACAGGCTAGAGAGAGCTGAGAAAGGAACACAGGACGGCAAGTGGGAGAGTCTTGCGAAAGCCTAACACGGGGCGAGAGAGCTGACAACGTAACACAGGACGGAAAGAGTGAGGGTCCTGCAAAAGCCTAACACAGGCTAGAGAGAGCTGAGAAAGGAACACAGGACGGTAAGAGGGAGAGTCTTGCGAAAGCCAAACACGGGGCGAGAGAGCCGACAATGTGATAGAGAGAGCTGACAATGTAACACAGGACGGAAAGAGTGAGGGTCCTGCGAAATTAATGCAGGATAAAGAGAGAGAGAGAGAGTTGCAAGCATAACACAGGACAGAAAGAGTCAATGAGTCATTAAAACTCAAAGCCAGAATGTGCTACAAAATACACTAAAAATGCAACGTTTCGCTGCTGAACATCGCCATTTTCAACCATACTGTCAAAGTTCTGGCAACATAGCCTCCGTCCATTACACATTTAAAAATAAGCAACAAAAGTATACGAGTCCAGAGGAAAGTAAGCGACATGCGACTGAACCACGAGGGAGAAGCAAAAAAGGATGTCCACGTTACCAATGCAGGGTTACCAATGCAGGGACGAAGAGAAGAGCATTGTAGGTTCAGCATTGGCACCCGGTGAGAAGTAGCCTTGTTTTTAGGATTCCAGTTTCTTTTCTATACCAACACACACACTGGTGGTTCAATGGCGTGTCTCTTACTTTCCTTTGGGGCATTGTTGTTTATTTTTAAACGTTTGTTGGACGAAGGCTTTGACAGAACTTTGACTGTGGTTGATAACGGTGCTGTTTAGTATGGCTTTTATTTTCTAGCACATACTGGCGTTTTCTAAATCAAATTTTAAACAAAATAACACATGAGATATATCGTACCTGAACGTATAATCGAAGACCATACCAAGTAACGTTAGGCTACGAAATCTATAGCTGAAAAGAAAATGTCGAGATACAATAACAAGGACTATCAGTTTTACTAGAGCTTATCAACATTCCTTGATGATAAAGAAAGGGGAAACCTGGTTGGGACATTTTTAAAGATAAGCATTTCGTTTGTTTAAATGACAGATTAAGTTCTCAGTGTGTTACCTGTCGGATGTAATCTGGTGATACTATTTCATGAGGTAGTTAGCTGTCATAGATTGTGTGGTTTGCGATACAGTTTGACCTTTTTTCCATACTTCATCGAGCACCAAGTGACACCTTCTGTTTTTTTTTTTTAGAAACATCAAAACTGTCACTTACAAAAGATTTAAATGAAATCAAAGCTATACCTCACAATATTGCTGTAGTGTTTAGTTCACGTGAAACCTAACTGCTGTATTCCACCATTTAACACGAAATATAATTTAACCATTGCAACTGCCCAAAAAAATAAATAAAAGCATGTCCTTTTTGGGCTATTAAATGGCTTGCAAGAACACTTCGAACACGAAAATCACTATAACAACCAATTGAAAAAAGGAGTTTGCTCGTAAATTAAGGGTGATATACTTTAAATACGATTTTGGGGTTCAAGGGTTGCTTTTACGTAAAAGATTATCACTTTTGTGTGCAGAACGTTTTTGCTTCATTATGCTTTTGATTTGTTGACGGTTAAGAGTTACAGTTTTGGGGATGGGAGCATAAAAAATTTTTGTCTAAATTCTAGGCGTGGTCTCCTGTAAATAAATTTTGCCTTTTCTTTATTGGGAGGGGAGGAGGGGAACAAAAAGACACCTCCTTTGCTCTTCCTTAACTAATCTTTTTTGCCAGGGTCTGTCTATAAGGTGGAGACAATGTTCCAATCGACTACACGTGGAAGGAGGGCGGAATGATAAAAAGGAAAATCCAGTTTTGTTTTCCAAAAACCTACCTATGCACGCACACTTTAAGCGACAAATAGTGTCAAAACATTTCAGTTCCGGCAACAAGCTGCATATTGCACATGGACGCTGTGCACACATTGTAGTTTCCAAATCCCCCGGGAGACACTCCCGGAAGTGACGACGTAATCCGTGATGACGTCATCAAAATGACTGATATCTCCGGAATTAATCGATCAATCCTAACGTGCGACCTATTGTTAGAAAGATGATTTAATTTGCTAAAAGAAAAACCAGAACAATGTATGCCGTAAATCTATTAGTTTCTGCGTAATTTGAAGGAAAATACATTATGACGTCCTCAAAATGGCTACCACTGCGACATACTAAATCTTGTGCATCTCCGGAACTAATAGATCAATCTTATAGTGTAACCTATCGTTGGAAAGAAAATTTAATTTGTTAAAAGAATTGCCAGAGCATTGTATGCCGTATATATATTAGTTTTTAATATATCGAAAACCATATTACAGAGTCACAAAAATGACCGTCATGCGATATACTAATCTGTAGTATCTCCAGAACGAATATATCAATCTCATCCTGCGACCTATTGTTGGAAATATAATTTAATTTGCCAAAAGAACTGCAAAGACAATGTATGCCATAAGTATCTTTTGTGTACTTTGAAGGAAACCATAATGTACACGTAAATATTGCCACTTTATATTTGTAATGAAAGTTGGTTTTATTCTGCAGTTTGTTATCTATAATGTATTCACTTCTGGTGCAATTGATAATATAGATCATAACACAGCTTTCAGTACATCGGTGAACTCATTCCGTGGAACAGGCATGTCTCATCTTTCACCCACCAGAAGGTATGTTACTGACAACCAGTCTCACCTAGGACAATCGAAGAAAAAAGCAGAATAGGCTTGCCCGAGTCATGCCGTCTTCCTCATGTGACTAAATGTTCATGTGATGCACCGTTGCCAATGGTAAATTACACGAGCGAAGAAAAAATTATTGATGCACTCGTGGAAATGATGGACTGGTCAGAATCCACCAGAAGCAAGGCTGACCACGAAGTAAATGTTATCCTGGGTAGCCTTCCGTTTCCGTCAAAACATCCAGAAAGGTTTCAAAGGTAAATGCACTTCAATTCTGCTCCCACTACTATGATATGATGTGAATTCCTCATTCATTGGTTCGCCGTGCCATTAACATTACATTAAGTATTCTTAAGAAGATTAATCCATAGCAGGCACCAGTTTAAGGCCGATCAACCACCACAAAGCTGCACATAGAAATGGCTGAAATTTCAATGACTGGTTGTGAGTTAACAGGTAGTGGCTAGAATAAAAACTTGTTCAAGTCTGTGTTGCAACACCAGGTAGGGCAAACAGCGTTCTGATGTCATTGCACGTAAAACAAAGTAGGTACGCACACAAGGTTAGCAGCACAGGCCATCATACTCTGCAGAATGACGTTATCAGACTCAGGGTGATAACATGACAATTCAGACAGTCGTTTAAGGGACGGGAATAAAAATCGGCTGAATTGATATTCTGGGATGGATGACAACTGCTGAGGTAACGTAGCCTTTATAGACTTGAAAGTGTACTAAGGGAGGTACGAGATACCATATTAAACAATGACTTTGCTGTACACTTCGGTGTGCCTGTGAAGGCCACTGCTCTAGTGACGCACTCTGAACAATACGAACGGTTAATAATTTACCTTATCCAAAAGAACCACTTATAAAACGGCTATAATTACATGCACATTATGTTTTCCTTCAGATTAAACAAAAACTAAAATATTTACGGGATACATTGCATTTCTTTTAGAGGATTAAATTATTTTTCCAATGAAAGGTCGCAAGATAAGATTGATTAATTAGTTCTGGAGATTCACGAGATTTAGTATACTGAATGGTCATCCTTTTCGTGAGGACGTCATAATGTGCTTTCCCTCAAATTACGTAGAAGCTAATAGATTTACGGCATAATTTGTTCTGGCATTTTTTTTAGCGAATTAAATTATCTTTCCAACGATAGTTCGCACGAAAAGATTGATTGATTAGTTCCAGATATAATTGATAATTTGTATATCGCACAGCAGTCATAGTATGTTTTTCTTCAGATATATGCCTCTAACAGATTTATGGCATATATTGTTCGGGCAAATATTGTTCTTTTAGCAAATTACATTATCTTTCCAACAATACGTCGCACGATGGGATTGATCAATTAGTTCCCAAGATAACAGAGATTCAGTACATCACGTGGTGGCCATTTTGATGACGTCATCACGGCTATACGTCGTCACTTTCAGGAGTGTCTCCTGGCAGATTTGGAAACTACAACATGTGAGCAGCTTCCATTTGCAACATGCAGCTTGTTGCCGGAACTGAAATGTTTTTGCACTCACAGTGTGCACTATAGTTACATTCGAAACTCTCCGACGAAAGCCCTGGTATATCTGTTCTGCTGGCTAGTCGATGACTAAGCCTGGCATGGAATAAAGAGCCTCCCAGTTGCCGAGCCGAAATTGGCGGAATCAGTTACATCATTTACTTCCAAGGTGAAGGGGCGGAGAGTACAGGCCACGGTAATAAAATCCATGACGACAAAGATGAAATGCCGTCATATCCGTTCTTCAAACGCATACATTACAAACCAAAATGTGTTTCACAATTTTCTATTTTCTATTTATTTCATGAGATATTCTCATATAAAAAGAAACTAAACCAGAGCACTGTAGCTTACAATATGTACAAAAATAGTCTATTGGAAAGCAATCTTTTGTTTTAACGTAGAGGCTGATTGTTTGAGTTTGAGTTCAGAGAAAGCTCAGTGATGGTTGATGCTCCAATGTTGTCAAACAGTAATACACAATTCGACATACTTCAGACAGTATCAGGAGTATAGTATAAAGTTCAGCGGGAACTACGAGTAACGATATTCAGTATACTCTAGCGTCTTAGCGGTCACATGATTATCTCGATCGTAGACAGCATACGAGAATTTATAATTCTCATTTTTCAAATATATACAGACAAGCTAAAAATTCAATTAGATAATACCTGACTAGAATTTGAAATATAAGTTAAATTTAATAAACGTTGAAAAATACAGCGGCTTTTCAGTGTTGGGTAGCTTAGGCCTATGCTTGTAAATATGGGTGGATATAAAAAATAATACGCAGTTGGTGAATGCATTCAATTTTTGAAATCAAATACGATAGGCCAAAATTCTAGTACGACATTGAATAAAATGCTCAACCTTCTTAGCATACGAAAACCAGTGACTCACGTTCCGGTATAGCCATACTATTTTGCGCGAATAGAAAAGACATCAATAACTCTCGGCAAATACTGATACGGAAAAATATACCTCGGTAAAAGAGCAAAGATAAAGATTAATGATCTACCATTATTTTCGCTATACGACGAAGAAGAGTTTCACCGCTCAGCTCTTGAAATTTGAGAAATATTTAAAGTTATCATGATAATAAATTCATTAATAGCTGAGGCAAAAATATTACGACGCAGAATTGATTCTCCTTGATATAACTACATAGTTCACTAAAAATTGCTTTGCCAAATTCCCTCAAAATGACAATGGACAGTTCCCATTTGCAGGGCTAATTTAAATACCTTAGTGATTTAATTGATTCCACAAAAGGCTGCACACATATAATAATCAAAGACACTTATTTTAAAATAAGTCAACCAGTTGTAAATCCTTGGTTGATTAACAGAAGTGTAAAAGGCAGTTCCATTATATTTGAATGCCAAGCCCAACAATTTCGGTAATAATTGACGAAAATGAACAAACTGCTCATGGTCTAAGTAGCAGTCCTTGAGAATGCTTGAAAATATAGGTGCCACGTGAAACACCCTCACACCAACGGAGGAAAAGCAAAATCCCAACTACTCCAGCCAACGACGCCGATTTGGAAACGCCTCCATGAGAAAGGACACAAATTACACAACTTGAGTATATTTAAGGCGATTGCTTCATTTTAAAATTGTGGACTGCACAGTCGCAAGACATATAAATTTTAAATAAGTATAACTTAACGAAAATATAAAACAGCAATGATATTTCAAACTATGAGTACCTAAAATATTAATACATAACAAATGACACTTAAAATATATTATAAACCAGAAAACTTAACTATTAAAAATATTATTGTATTATTGCTCGCAATTCATAGTTTGCAAGCATAACGTCCACAACCAGAAGATGTGAGAGAGCTTGTCACAGCGATTTATGGTTTTAGTTGCATTTATCTGCCTCAAACTTGCACCGGTCTCGGCGTGGGTATTAACAATACTCACGGTGCGTTGTGCAGTCATGGCATGCGGTCTTGAGTCTCGTCATCGCTTTGTTTAGATGTATTGTAATTAGTTTTATTTGAGAGTTGGCTGGTTATTGTGCGTTAATAATTGTTTCTTAATCAATTAGTAACTTAGTTTACTAATTTCCCCTAATCTTAATCTTTTACATCTATGAATCTAATTTATATCTTTACGCAAATATTTCTTTATTACACACGTGGTATCGTGGAGTGCATCATGAGAAGCCCACAGACTGACACGTAGGCTAGTCGTCTTCAGCCGCCAGTGGCTGGTTCACCACTTTGGGGAGTTTTGGAGGTTGGCTTTGCCGCACTGCTCTTGTCTTCACGCGTCATAAGGAGCGTCACTTCGGAATGACACTCGACCTTGCCTGACGTCACTCTGGTTCTGGCTTGGTCGACTGAAGATGGTAGCTTGGTAGACTCGATGATTTCGTCGGATTCTCGGCCCATCCAGCTGTAATCCATTCAGCATCGTACCGTTCACGTCCTCAACCCCTTCTCAAGAAGCCATGCCCTGCAATAAAAACCTAATCAGGTAAAAACTTTCTGTATTCCACTTGTGTTGGCCCAGCTGATACGCAACTTGGTTATAACGAGGTTTTGGGACTGATGCAGTATGCTTGCTTATAACGAAGACGCCGTTATTTAACATGCCCATTGATAGCTACTGGTGTTTGGGAAGCTAGTTCGTTGTGCCTCGTTGCCTGTAACGTAGCCGTTTGGTAGGAAATTGAGGAGGGAGTGTTGGTGCTTCGGTGATGTTGTTGCTAATTCACGTTTGGTACTTTCCATTAAGGTTTAGTGCGTCGCCAGTTCACTGGTGTTGAGGCCCGTAACGAGATGTCATTTCAAAATAGTAGATTCATTTTGTCGACCGAACCCTTAATAGTTTAGCTACCTTTTAACTCTTAACCCATTTTATTCCGTTCGTGAAGTTGTTGTAATCATGTATGAAAATAAATGTCTCCGCCCTGTTGCCGGGGATTAATCCTTGCCTTATTTGGTTGTGCGAATTCTCTAGTAGTGCCGGGTAGTAAGGTTGGTAGTTGCTCTGCGTTACGATTCGGTACCCGGGCCATTCCTCTCCCCCCCCCCCCCTAGACAATTTCCCAACAGCCGTAACTTTCTGCTCCCCAGCCATTGACATTAACCCTAACCCCCCCCCCCCGAATCTCGCACGACAAGCTCCCGTGGAGATGTATCAATGCAAAGTTAAACAAAACAGGAAATACTAAAATAAAAAACGATCTCACACTATGGAACTCTTTATGTTATCCCGGCATAAAACAAACAGTTATAAATGTTACACTTGCTCATCATGTCATATTTTGCATTCCTACGACATATGCGCCCCGAGTAAATATGTGGCGAAAAGAATTCTGAATTACACTAAATCAGTATGAAACACATTGTATCACGAGCCACAGAAAGTTTGCCTTGATGTGATCATGAGTTAGCCACTGACGAACGAGAATTGTGGATCCTTGGCAGTTTGAACAGACTAGCCCAGGAAAATGACACGCACGTCATGGTAAACAACCGTGGCGCATTGTTTAGGCATAACTTAATATGGAAACCCCACAATTTTGATATCTTAGCACGTTTTCTTAAGGAAATGGTGAATTTGACCACCAGCCAAGCAGAATATGTGTTACTCTCGAGCAAAATCAAGCTCATAGTTGATTTATCAAAAGATTTTCTAAATCACTAGATATATTTCGAATGAAGAAAGTTATTTCATGCTTCACACTCGTCATCGTTGAATTAGAAATATAACCTATGAAAAAGAATGGTTTTCTTCTACTTGTTGTTTTACTACCGAAAACAGTTATTACCACTGCTTTTATATCTTTGTGCGGACTATGGCATACCATATGAGAATATTCGAACGAGTCTTCCTCACCCAATTGTCTAACTGAACGTCATAGAAATGAAAAACATACTCATCATCTACTGCAATTATGTACTGTTTACCCTTTACAGTCTCAGATGTTAAACCAACTGTCACATGTGGTCCACCATTAGTTGGCTTGATATCCCATGAACCGGACAATAAATCGTATGTATGAAACTGAGCAGCTGTAGTGGTAGGAACAACAAATAATTTTGTATCACAAACAGCCGCAGAACAATCCTGAATCATGCACGGAATAGCTGTCACTATTGTCCACACATTGCTATCAGAGTCATAGCATTCTACAGAGTTCTCATGTACAGCACTACCCAGTATGTAGAATCTATTTGAAAACACAAAGATTTTGGGAAGGGTGTGAGCATTACGTGTTGGGGCGAGTACTTCACAAATGTCTGTAACGGGATTGTAACGTTGTACTGTGTTAGTTGAATTAGGATTTGGTTTTGCTTCTACAACGTACAACAATTCGCTGAGAACCCTAACAGTGGTACGTAACATGGGCAATTTAAGCTTCTTCATAGAAACAACGCTATTAGTCACAGGGCAATACTTGACAATTTGAGCTGAGGGTTTGTCCCATGTGCCACAAAAGACATACACATATTCATCAAACCAGACACAGCAATTACCACCGGCAATATCAAAAGGTAGTACTTTTGGTTCATACCACTGATTACGCATAATATCATACGTTGTACACACCTTTTGTTTGTCACAGCTTTCTCCAAACATTATTAACATGGGTTCACTGGCCTTCTGACAGTGCTTGGATGCGACCAACAATCGTGATGTTGCCTCACCAGTCAGCAGCATAAAGAGTCTGTAATTCTTTATAACCAAAGTTCGTTGACGTAACAATTCAGTCAGAAAATCATCCGATATGAGTTCAAGGTCTATACCTGTTAGGATCTGTAGCAAAGTCTCCATTCTGCTTTCATGTTCGTCGCTTTCTTCTGCCCATCGAAGAAGACCTTTCAGCATAACATCCATTGTACATTCCAATGGATCAACCTTTTCGGCTAATCTCCTCAGCTGACGTCCAGTTAGGCTTAAAAATTCTTCACTATTAGTAATTTCGGTGAAGTGTTTTGCCAGAAATGTGACCACACTGTCCTTCATTCCTTCATCATCATACAACTCGGCCAAATTGTAGATTTCCAGAAACTCTGTGCAACTTAGGCTTGCCGTTAACTTTTTGTAGCACTGTTGAAATAAGACATTTAGTTGCAACAAGTGCGATGCTGCCAGAACTTTCACTACTAAAGAACTATCCTCAATTACTTTAATTTCCCCCGTGTATAAAAATGGTAAAATCACCTCCATTTCTTCCGCCCCGATAGTGGGGAGCTCAATCTTTCCACTATTAGTTTTATCCCAAGCAGGTGAAAACATTGTACGAAAATACTTGCTGGCAACAGACAGGATAACTTTGTGGGCAGGAATTTCTTTGTTGCCACACACCAGAATAACATCTGTTAAAGTGCCAGATTCCCTCAACAAATCAAATTCCTTAGCAAGATGGAATGAAATGTGTCTTTCGGAACTCTCTGCCATGATCAGATCTACAATCTAGAAAAATATGGAAATTCGGAGTGATTATATGAGTATTTCTCTGCATTATTATTTTGGCAAATACTATATTAATAATACCGTTTCACAGAGATTTAAAGCTTGCTTAAAGTGCAATTACACCAATTTTTACTATCATTTGTTACTTTCGCATCATCTGCATAACAACTGGACATAAATGGAGTGGTGAGAACATGTTACATAATTATGTTCGATACAACAATTGTATTACTGCATAACCACAAGTTGCTTCCATGGAAGCCATTTTTACCTTGGGATGGGCCGAAATTATTGCCAACAGATGGAGCAACTATTTCGGACTTAGAGTCGAGGAGGTAGCTCAAACGTAGCCAGCTAAGTAGTAGAGTTGCCAGTTGCTTGAACAACTCACAGCTAACAGAGCTTCCTCAGTCGGCTTTGATTCCAAACCAGTACCTGCAATTTTTTTTTAAATTAATTTCATGGATCCTTAAGTCAGCTGAAGCAATGTAATAGTCAGGTGGCTGAACCGGCTCAATATTGAACATTACCAGACTTTTAAGAGAGAAGAAATATCTGGTATTGTGAGGAGCCAACCTGGGGGTATGAACCGGGAAACCTCCGATCATTGTAGGGGTCGAAAGATTGTCTAGCTTTGGCTAGAATTATAGTTCCCGTAGCCACTGAAGGAGCATGGTAGCCTCTCACGCTTCCATGGCTGGCAGTCTTTGCCAAGATCCCCTTTCCAGGGGTTCGACCAGACCCGCAAACCTCCAACAACTAGGCTGAGCTCTCTCACCGATCAGCGACGGTCGGTTGGTAACAATTACGGTACTTCCCAAGCTAAAAATGGTGTCTCTCATAGCGTCTTGTAGTGATGCAGTAATAAAATTGTTGCTTTAATTGTATGTAACATGTTCCCACTGCTCCTTTTGTATCCATTTGTTGTGTAGTTGACCCAAAGGAATTAAATGCAAGTAAAAATTGATATAATAGCACTTTATGATGTTAATCCAAAAACCAACACAGATCACAGATGACGTAATAGGATAACACCAAAAATTAACACCGATGCTATTAGTCACTGTGGCATAATTTGTTGATTTAGTCGATCAGCTGCCAAAAGTTCTTCAGCTACCGCCAAGCGGAACCGCCGAAAAAAATACGATCAAAGCCACAAATGTTGAGATTATACCATACAATTATGAAATCAATTGCTACTTTTCTTTAGTAGAAACTGCTCCACTATTTATCATAGTTATAAAAGTAGATTCTCTCTCTCGTATGTTTTGATCTAGCCTTTACATCGAACCGATTTCAAATACTAATAGTCTAAACTGAATTTATTAACAAGGGTCATGTGCTTGTGAAGTTATTTTAATGTGACTGTATTATTGTCATTGTTGTGGTTGTTGTTCATGTTAGGACTTTTTGCTTCACATAGATTTCGCATCTATGAATCGAGTTTTAATTTTTATCACCTAAATTGTAGATACTAGGGCATTCCGCGTTATATGGCCGGTTTAATAAAGCATTGTTGTGATTTCCAATTTGCATGAAAATACTGTGATTCCTGTTAGCAGTCACCCAAGTTTTCATTACATTTAGTTAGATCCAGGGCCTAGATCCTGTTTGCATGAAAATATTGTGACTGGAAATAACATGATGTCATCAGTACTGTGCATCTTTGTTGAAAACACAGTTCGCGTCATCACTTATACAGACCATTCTAATGAAAGACACAAAGACAAACAAAGAATTAAGATTATCGAGATTGCCACTACGGACTTCAATAGAATAAGGATTATCGAGATTCCCACTGCGAATACACACACAAACAAACAAACAAGCATTGCGAGCTTATTTATATAGATTCACAAGGTTCAGGAACGTTTGAGAAGTATTTTAATGCTAATTTCGAGGCATTGGGGAACACATTGTCATAAGCTCCTCCTGGTTCCTGGTAATTGCTGATAAAGCCTTAGACAAACGATCGCAGACAAACCTAAAAGTAAAAATCTAGGAGAGGCAGGTTTCAGCGAAAACATCCATTGGATAGAAAGAGCTGAGAAAGTAACACAGGACAGAAAGAGTGAGGATCATGCAAAAGCCTAACACAGAATTGAGAGATCTGACAACGTACAGGACAGAAAGACAGAAAGAGTCAGAGTTCTGCAAAAGCCTAATGCAGGATAGAGAGAGAGGGAGAGTTGCAAGCATAACACAGGACAGAAAGAGGGTTACTACGAAAACATATGAGTGACAGAAAGAGTCAAAATAAAGTCAGAGGCTTCTATGAAAGCCTAGTTCAGGATTGGCAGAGGTTTATGAAACCTAACAGAGGAAAGTTGGGTGCTCCGAAATCATTAAAACAAGGGACAGACGTTTATGCATAAGGTTAAACTAGGACAGAAAGTTTTATAGGAAACCCAAGAACAGTTACCCCAGACGTTAAAACGAAAGTCATTTTCTAGTAATGTATGAAAAAAGAACCAAAGTGTAATGAAAAAAGCACAATGAGTCATTAAAACTCATTAAAAAAAGCCAGTATGTGCTAGAAAATGTGCTAAAAATGCTACGTTTCGCTGTTAAACATCGCCATTTTCAACCACCAAGTCACAGTTCTGGCAAACTAGCCCCCGTCCATTACACATTTTAAACATACACACGAGTCCAGAGGAAAGTAAATGACATGCCACTGCACCACGAGTGTGTGTGAGGGCAGAAAAGAAGCAACAAAAGTTATTTCCCGTTGATTACCAATGCAGGTATGGCGCGAAGGGCATTGTAGGTTCTGCGTTGGCAACTGAATGAGAAGTAGCCATTTTTTTTAGGATTCAGGCTTCTTTTCTATACCAACACACACACTGGTGCTTAAGTGAGATGTCTCTTACTTTCCTTTGGTTGAAAATGGTGCTGTTTAGTGCCGCAACGTATCATTTTTGCGTTCTTTATTTTCTATTACACCCTGCACTTTTTTCCATCAAATAAAAAAAAAATAAAAATAACACACGAGGTATATCGTACCTGAACGTATAATCGAAGACCGTACCAAGTAGCGTTAGCAAATCTACAGCTGAAAAGAAAATGTCGAGCAACATATACCACAACAACAACTGTTACAGTTTATCAACATTCCTTGAAGATAAAAAAGCGAACAACCTGGTTGGGACGTTTGTAAAGATTAGAATTTCGTTTGTTTAAAAGGCAGATTAAGTATCAGTGTATGGGATGCAATCTAGATATACTATTGCACGAGATTGTTAGCTGTCATCGCATGTGTTTTTGCGATATAGGTTGACCTTTTTTCCATACTTCATTGAGCACCAAGTGACGCCTTCTGTTTTCTTTTTTTTTTTAGAAACGTCGAAATTGCCACATATAAAGGATTTAAATGAAGGCAAAGCTATACCGCTCAATATTGCTGTATCGTTTGTTCACGTAAAACTTTACTATTGCATTCATCCATTTGCTACGTAAAATAATTAAATCATTGCAACTGCAAAAAAAAAAAAAAAATAAACAAATAAAAAAACTGCTGGCTATGAGAAGGTACGGTTATTTAATGTTCTATTTTATTACGTCCGTTTTCACCACAGTATAGCATATATCGAATGAACTAAATTCAAACTGAGTTAAGATTGTATGTAACACATTTCTCATAGTCTTACTAGGAAGCAAAAGGATGAAATGTGCCTATCTTTTTTGCTTGTTCAGTCTAGTTTTTCCACTATTGATCTGTTTGAGTTTATGATAATCAACTATGGCGACTGCCATGGTTTATGTAGGAATCGAAAATAGTATTGGACGTAAACCGCCAATCGACCAAGGCGAACTATTTATGGCATGGTCTCGCTTTCTTTTAATCACGTACATGCTTTCTCGCGTGAGGCCGCCAATAGCAAGTGAATTTTGGCCCTTCTCCCGCTTTCTGTAATAATTAAATTCGTAAATCATGAAATTAATGCACAGCCACGCTGTTTTATGGTTTTAAAACTTGCATCACTTCGGGCTGAGATGCAGGTTTGCTTTTAAACATTCAGCATAAAGTTGTGTTGATGCAACGTCATTTTTCACTCATTCTATAAGTACCAACGTGATAGGAACTGATCACCCGATTTTGTTTAAGATCCCGTTCGCAACTTCCGTTGTGAAATGTTTGGTCAGAAGAAGTATTTTTCATCTTTATTTTTGCTTTCACGTTAATTCCTGCATTTTAAGAGTTTCCTTTTGGTATAAAATTCCAATCGTGTTGTTCGAGCGGGAATACGATTTTGCCGTGCCCAACTACGTTAGGGATGTTATGGAGGTGGCTGTCGAAATTTTTTTTTTTTTTGAATTTGTAGATTTTCTTTACTTTTTTTATGTTGTGTTTCTTTAATATAGGCTTCTTTGCCAGATCAATGTGTGTTTGCCATGAAACACAGAATATCGTGTCCAATTGTAATTATATGTCTACTTTCATTCATGTCTACTTTGCATTGATTTCTTTCGTGGTATTTTTTTACTGCTACAATTCTTTCAAGTGCCTTAATACGATTGTGATGGGGTCTCACGTAGTGGAGAATTGCGTGCTCTGTGTATCTGGTTCCACTTGTTGCAGAATTTGTGTGATGTGCTGTTAGTCCCTGAATAAGTTTGTGTAGTCTATTTTTTGCTTTGGTTCTTTTGGATGGGATAGTTGGGCTGGGTGAAGTTTGGGACAGTCTGCATGCTTCATCGTCCTCATCCCTGGAACGCTCATTGGTTGACTGCAGTCATAATAATTTGTAACATTAGATTCGAACTTACGAATTTCAGTTGGCTAGATCACGGACTTATATACTCATAGATCTAGACACACGCTCACGCTAGTGTGTCGCCGCCAAGTAGACGTTTTATTGTTGTTGGAGCTTAATTGTCAGAGCGTAATTGTCAGAGCGTAATTGTTAGAGTGTTATTGTTGTCAGATGGCGGCTCACTAGCAGACCGTGTCTTTTAACTGAAACCAACTTATACGTTATTTCAGCGTACCGGTGTAAATTCCCCATGCGGTAGAAATCTTCGAAAATCGTTTGAATCAGGTGTCTTCGGTCCAGTAACAAAGAAAACGTAAACACGAAAATGTGGGAACGTGTCCTTCATGGAGAAAAAGTGTCTTCAATAACGTTGATTTGTGTTACTGGTAACTAGTAACTAGTGACTAGTAACTAGTCACTAGTCCGCAGGCTCCCATGTTAATTCTCATAGGGTATAACGACACGTCTACAGCTCATTAGGGAAAGTTGCCAGATCTAAATTTCGGCAGACAAGTAAAGCGTCATATGGGGAAGTGCTTTTTTCTAAAATGGGGGTTGCAGCTAGAAGCACGTGGCCCTGAAGTGGCTCGTAAGTGCAAAATTATTGTTGTAACCATTCAACAGTAGATTAATAACATGCTTAAGTGATGCACGCTTATCGTTTCAGTACTTATATTGTCAAAATGCACTTTTTTGACAAATAGGTGGTTTACTAAGAGACAGAATATCTTTATCTTTTATTGCAAAGGTTTGGTCTTTTTTTTTTTACGGTACACGAATCCAAACTGAATTATCTGCCCCGCCACGATAAAAGGGACAGTTTTGCTGGAAAGAAGATTAGGAAACAAAATGCACATCGTCAGCAGAGGTGGGAACGTGTTCTTTATGGATAAAAAGTGTCCTCAATAACGTGACGCGGACATTTTATTTTATAACTACACCCACTGTGAAATCATGAAATGAAATTAAAACCTCAAGCCTAATCACAGCAAACAGATAAAAACCAGGAGCTTTCGCCCAGTCTTACTAGGCATTCTCAACTGCTTCTTCATTCAAACTTGGCTCCTCCCACTGTTGCTAAGCAACAACAAACCATGCAGAGCAGCCTCCCCAGTAGCCAAGCACCTCACACACCAGGTTTTAATTTCATTTTATTTTATGTAGACTTACTGCTCTTGCAGTCTAGTGTAAGTGAAGAGCAATTTTAAACAGCTGACGAGTTGATTAGTTTTAGTAATCTTCGTCTGCCACCAGAATATTAGAACTGTATGAACATTTACCATTCCATGAGTTTGTAGTATGTGTTCATAATGATTAACGTTTACCTCGGGAGAGCCAAGAGAAGGGGGATGCGCTGATTGAGTGAGCGAAGAGAACGAAAATCAGCGTTTGTTAGCCAGTGCGCTCAAAATCGGATTAAATAGACTTAAGCATGCCAAACATGGGCATACAATACGCCAAACCATGTCCATTTGGCTGGTGTAACGGCTAATTGGGCAATAGCAAACGTAAGAATTATGAATTAGAAAATTTATAGACACTCCAGCTCACTATTAGGTCATTATTAGACAGTGGAATTCTTTGTATTCACAGGCCTATGAAAGTTGTGATATCATTCAACCAGGGAAACACCGCCAAGGTTAATCCTATTAGCCAAGTTAATTGCACGGAATAATACTTTGGACGTTAAATGAAAACTTGAATATTGCTACCGCTCCATAGGAATTGATTAGGTCCTTGCAATTACCATACTGTTACGCTAGTTATTAATTTATTTGGAATGACAATAGCAAATGTGAAATTTATGAATGAGAACATTCATACAATAAAATACCTCCACACAAAAAAGGTAGGGGTGACAATTACACCGTGGGATTTTTGGTCATTCACAGGCCTATGAAAGTCGTGATATCCACCCAACACCAAAACTGGTAAGAGAAGCCGCCAAGTTTACAAAAAGGGTGGGCCTGATAAAGTGATATCATTCAACCAGGGAAAGGCCGCCAAGGTTAATCCTATTAGCCAAGTTAATCGCACCGAATAATACGTTGGACGTTAAATGAAAACTTGAAGATTGCTACCGCTAGTAGCAATCTTCTAGTTTTCATTTAACCTTCGAACTATTAGTAGGTGCGATTAACTAGGCCAATAGGATTAACCTTGGCGGCCTTTCCCTGGTTGAATGATATCACTACTTTGAAAGGCCGAACTTTTTTGTAAACTTGGCGGCTTCTCTTACCAGTTTTGGTTTTGGGTGGATACTTATATTCTTTAATTAAGACTGCGCTTATTATAGTCGTTAACGTTGTGTTGTTCGTTTTCTTTGGTTTGGCATGCAGCCTTCTGGCCTTCTTAATTTTGATCGCTCATGCTCCGTGTAGTTATAGAGGGTGTATTTAACGAGGCTGCCGAGTGTGGGTATGAACGGTCGAGTCCGCCAACCGACTGCGAGCTGCCTAAACCTGTTTTACCGCGTTCACCTCCTCCACCTCTACTGACGAACGTTTTGGAGACGTCATTGCCAACGATTTCATATCCATCTACGAATCCTTAGCCTATGGTGGTGGTATCTACCCGTTCCCCATCTGCGGGAACGACGCTTAAAGCAACATACCGCCTGCCTTACGACACCCACATGACGATCACATCCGCGTATTTACCACAACTAAGGTCAACTGAGACGGTAGCTTCGTTCCTCGCAATGAAAATCATAGCTACTGTCTCAATTGGCATTGCGCCTAATAGTCCAGCCACCGTGAAGCCCATTGATCGTGTCGTCAAAAACCGAAATGATTCTTGTATTTTAAAATCACAATTTATAATTTTCTAGACTATAGTGTCTTATAATTTTGCTTCGGCGATCTATTGGAATAATTAATTTTAATTTTTACCGCATTAGTCTATTAGATTGTAGATCTCATGGTAATTATTAGAAAATTAGTAGATGTACACACAGTGATGAAACGTCATGATTATTGTACGCGCGCATTGCATCATTTAGTGACGACCCGTCACTAAATATAGTTTAACAATATTCAACAGAAAATCTCCTAAACGCCACATTTTAAAACGGTTTTTTAGCAAGGGAAAGACTAACGGTAAGTAAATAGACCTTTGGGGCCGTACTCGATGTGGAGGATCGAGAAAAATGGCGCTGGGAGGTATATCTCTTTAATAGCTGGTTCAGACTGCCACGACAAACGAACAATATAAACAAGGAACGCCAACGATCACCAGCAATAAAAATTAGCCCCTGCCACACCAGCACGACCGATCAACCAACAACCAACAACGGACTAATCAATGCTGCAGTATGAGTAGAGCTAGAACACTTATTTTTCAAAACTAGGCTATGTGGCGACGTTGGACCTAAACGACCCATCATTCTGTGCTTCTATATTTTATTTAAGAAATTATACCACTATTGAATATAGCATAAAGTGTTAGCTGTTCTCTACAATTATCGCGTTGCAATGATGTTCATGAAAGCAAAGAGCATTAATCAAAGCTTCGAAGTGTTCTCGGCCACCATCTTGCATTTCGCCCATCGTGTTCGAAGTGGCTTGTCAGCCATTGGTCGATCGGTAGGTGACGTCAGTCAGATTACGACAAATAGGAAACTTTGTGTCTGCTATTGAAGCTGTTACCAGTCGGGAGGGGAGGGGTACAATAATGGTTGCTGGTTTTAATTTTAAATTGTATTTAGTTATTTCGGTAGGTGTTAAGACGAAGCCTACTTATTTATTTTGTGTTCTTTTTATTTTTATTTTGTTGCATATTTGTTCAATTCGTTGCACTCGTAGTAATATATTTTTTTAATTTTGCTTTCAGCTTCATCATGCATTTCTTATTTCTTTTTTACTTCCCAATGTGGATTGCGTGATACTTCGCTCGCACATTTTTCGTCAATCTGCTAGTATGGTGCAGCAACGAAAAGTGTTCCAAAGTACCAAAAAAGTAAAATTAAAAGGTCTAATAAAACGTTTGTGCAGGCGCTCACCTATATATTCTATTTCCCCCTCTTTCTACTCAGTAACCCCCCCTCCCCCACTTTAAATAAGAATGTTGACTCCAAAACGAAATTCAAAATTATATTTTTTAATGTTAAAAAAAATAAAAGTTTCCCATTAACATTTCTTAAAAGTAATACGCGCCGCAAAAAAATTCATATATAGGTATTATTAAGCTTCTATAAGTCTAATCCCTGTTTAAAAACTCAGCCTAGGAGTTGCGTGAGGTTTACAAGTTTAGTTCTTTTTCACACTGGTGGCGCCATAAGTGCTCGTTGAGAAGAATGACGCTCTGTGACGTCACTGGAGTTGTTAGGGCGAGTCCCTTCAACCTTGGGACGGGGGTGAAAGGGTTGGTGGGATGGCTAAGTATCGAATATTGCCGATGATTTCACTGTTATACGTCAGCTGCTCTCCTTGGTACTTTAGTCCTCATAACAACCTCTTACATCGGTCCCTTCTGCTATAAACATCGTCTGCTTTAAAGATTTAGGTTTTAAAAATATGATTTAAACATACACGCATCAATATACAGGGTGAGTCAGAAATCCTTATCAGGGGCCAGCACTTTGTAGCAATGAACATTCCTTCAATATTAAGTTGGTAGACTTGCAAAATGGGTCTGGGGCTATTTGACCATGCGTGAGTGAATGACCTTGACATGTCTCTTCAAGGTCATCTCACTGCTAACTAGTAAACTATGCGTCTTAGAAAATCGGTGTAAATTAGAAAGGTGTAGACAACCACAAACCAATGCTAAAGCAAAAAAACAAATGAAATTCAGAGCAAAAGTAAAGGAGTTACAGTCAGTCAAAGATAGCGGTATAAACTGCATTGCAGCACACCAGGGTACTGCAAGGGAGGTCGGGACAGACGAAATACCCCCAGGCAAAGTGGCTGGGATGGACCTAATAGGTTAGTAATGCATTGCATTGACGTTAAGGGCTCAACTCTGAGTTGAAATGCAGACATGCGCAGTAGTGCCTAAAAGAAGAAAGCTGTCTTCTCCCCTCCCCCTCACTAAAGGTGTAAACATTCTGATTAACTATACCAGCAGACACGATTAGTTTTCATGGTTAGTTTAACGTGAAGTTTCTCTGCACTGCCTTTTCTTCATATTCTAACATTCATGTCTTGCCTTAAGCCTGCCTACCCCCAGTGTACTGCAGTGCAGTTTATACCACTATCTTTGACTGACTATAACTGCTACTTTTACTTCGAATTTCATTCTATTTTTTTTTGCTTTAGTAATGGTTTGTGGTTTTCTACACCTTTCTAATTTACACCAATTTTCTAAGACTCATAGTTTAGAAGTTAGCAGTGAGATGACCTTGCAAAGACGTGTCAAGTCCATTCACTCACACATGGTCAAATAGCAAGTCTCCCAACTTATTATTGAAGGAACGTTCATTGCTACAAAGTGCTGGCGACGTGGCAAGTATAAATGGATGGATTGCTTGTTAAAGAATGTGATCGAGAATGTGAAGGTGTGCAACGCAAGATTTTGTCAGCGGAGCAGAGTGGTGAAGTGCTGACCCTGTTGCCGTGTTGCAAATTTATGAATTGGTGGAGTTCTGAAGTGGTGAAGAGGTGAAGCAGAGGGGTGTTGGGGAAGTGAAGTGTGGTGCAGGATGTGAGTGATGTGTGGTGCAAGGTGGTTGTGTATGTGCAAGAAGAAAGGCAGCAGTGGTGATAGTGTTGGTGACATCCTAGGGTTGTGTGTAGGCCTAATCCTGGGCCTTCTTTGTGTCCAGCCTGGTGATCTGTAATCAATAGTGTGCCGCCTGCTGACCGAGATTTGTTTTGGGAAACAATTCTGAAACAAGGGTTGGAGGTGTAAGGATCGCCTTGTGCGTTCCAAAGCTAATTGGGCTCATTAGGCAATTATCAGTAATTATGGTGTAATTACTGTGTTCGACAAAAAGACGAAATGGAAACTTTATCCACCAGTCGAACGCTCGGAAAGCAACAAGTTACTATGAAGGATGGACGTTCGATCATATGGAAATTGTAACCAGTTGTTGGCGCCAAAATGCGGTATAAATTGTGAACTATTTTGGCGCTAAAAACTTTCTTGCCCTCTAGGATGCAACAAGCGGCTGAAGCTCTGTTGGCCGACTTGTTACACAAATTCATTTATACCACGGCTGTGACGTCACGCTAACTCAACGCCATGCTTCATTTCCGTAGATTAAATCCCGTTAACCGTGAGCGGAAGTGTGCGTCATCGTAAAAAGTGTGGGTTATCAAGTTACCCCACACTTTTGCCGATAACCCACACTTTTGCCGATAACTCATCACTGTTGACACTTCCGGATCACGCGACAGGAACGCATACACCACACCCAAAATTATACAGCGTCGAAAACCAGAAAGCAACGAAAACGTACAAAAGGAATTACTTAACTTGCCGAGATGTCCCAAATGAAATCCTGCTAACGCTCACATTTCTGGCTGGTCCATTCCAAGTTTATTCCCTCCGCCTAACTCTTCTCTCCCCCCTACCCCCTCCACAACCTAAAATGGAATGACCTTCATTCCTGCCCATACACGTATTAGATTATTACCGGTGATTTGAAACAGTTTTCAAACTACAAACGCACAAAAAGAATTACTTACCTTGCCAGAATATTGGCACAATGTCCTTCTAGCCCTGCTTCCTCACATATCGAAGTTTATTCTCTCCGAACAGAGCGAGTGAGCTAGCTTACCAGCCAAAACTTGCGAAACGACGCGTCGTCTAACTACCACTCACTCCCCACATTCCACAAACTTGAGCGTAGCCTACAGTCCGCCTACCTGCCAAACGAATCGTCCGTCTAACACCCACCTCCCCCTCCACAAACTAAAATGGAATGACGTTCATTCATTTTACATAAGGTAATACCGTATTTCTTGAAGCAATTTTCACAAACACAAAACGTTTTAATTAAATAAGAATTAGCTTGATGTCCCAACCGTGATATAAATAATTAATTGTTTAAATCGAGCGGTTA